>CAIGQZ010001535.1:1306811-1348845 GCA_903798205.1 Danio tinwini | reverse complement strand
TAATTGAAGTCAGAATTATTAGCCCCCTTTGAATTTTTTTTTCAAAGGGATGGTTGAATGTTTTACAGAGCAAGGACATTTTCACAGTATGTCTGATAATATTTTTTCTTCTGGAGAAAGTCTTATTTGTTTTATTTTAGCTAGAACAAAAGCAGTTTTTAATTTTTTAAGAGCCATTTTAAGGTAAAAATTATTAGCCCCTTTAAGCAAATTTTTTTTGCAATAGTCTACAGAACAAATCATCGTTATACAATAACTTGCCTAATTACCCTAACCTGTCTAGTTAACCTAATTAACCCAGTTAAGCCTTTAAATGTCACTTTAAGCTGTATAGAAATATCTTGAAAAATATCTAGTCAAATATTATTTACTGTCATCATGGCAAAGATAAAATAAATCAGTTATTAGAAATGAGTTATTAAAACTATTATGTTTGGAAATGTGTTGAAATAAATATGCTCTCCGTTTAACAGAAATTGGGGAAAAAAATAAACAGGTCGGCTAATGATTGGGGGGGGATAATAATTCTGACTTCAACTGTATATATATAAGATTATAAAGAAATGATAAAGAAATTCAGCAAAATTAACTAAATTGAAGTATGACTGACCTCTGCTGGCATTATTGAGTCATTCAAATGTCCTAAAAGCCACACTCAAAAGCAGTTAAGCTCTGCTACAGGATGAAATATGTGAGATATGCGCTCACATCTGTGAGGATATTACCCAGAGTTTCTAAAATTCAGGCTTCATCTAAGGTACAGATGTGTTTATGTTATATCATTTAATAGCACTTCCCAAAGGCAAAGTTATGCAGTGCCACAAATTTAAACTAAACCTTTTAAAAGTGACCACTCAATACATTTACACAATTTAGAAATGTACAGATGGTAATCACACACCAACGCCTCATAAACATTTAATCCCAGTTTGTGCTTTCGTTTTATTGATAAACCTCCTGCATGTAGTTTGTCTTTTTTGAAAATCATCATAAATAATAATAAAAAATAATAAGGTTAAGTTGGCGGTTCATTCCGCTGTGGTGACATCAGATTAATAAAGGAACTAAGCTGAAAAGAAAATGAATGAATGAATAATACACATTTATTAATTAAATAAATCATTCATTCATTATCAATCATTTATTGATTGATTGATTTTGCAATCCCATTTTAGAGTAAGGTATTCCTGAGCATGTCTTCTGTTTTGCTTATTTGTGTTTGTTTGTGTGTGTGTGTGTGTGTGTGTGTGTGTGTCTGTGTGTGTGTGTCTGTGTGTGTCTTATGTCTTATTTGGCTTTTTTCTTTATTTTGTTATATTTTATTTTGTGTTTAGGACCCACTTGTTTAATGAGATGTCAGCAGGCAGAGACAAATCAAAAAGTAATAGCATATTTTTTTTCCCTTTCTCTCTTTTTTCAGCTAATTTGGGTTGTTTTTTTAACACACACTTGCAAATAAATCATAGGGAATCCTAAAGAAGCATGGTCTACTCTTTAGAAGATCCTTTATGTTCTGTTTCAACCCAAACACTTTGTTTACCTCTACACTTCCTGTATGTAGATAACAGATCATGTTTATTCAGAGAAGTAAACAGCAGTTAGGAAAGATTTGGCCCCATGAGGCAAGGCATGTCCTAGGCTCATGAGAGATCACACTTGTCATGCAACTACATTTAGAGAACAGTTTCATAACATTTCATTTCATAACATAAACTATGAATTTAAAAACTAATTATTTCTGAAATTGATAAAAAAAGAGACATGGCATTCATCTTCAGTTGCTCTTCTGGATGCAACAAATTAAAGTTTTATACAATAGAATAGCTTAAAACAAAAATAATAGAAAGTTATTTTATTTACCCACCCTCCAGTTGTTCCAAATATCAGTGTTTCTTACTTCAAAGTGATCCAAATCCTACAAAAAAGGTCTGAAAAACCCAAACTAAAGGTTTGATCTGGATCAAAACCAAGATTGGATTACCTGATCTAATCCGATTATGTAATCCATTTTTTCTTTTAAAAAACCCATTTACAAGATTTGAATCAATCCATTATCCAAAATCCTAGTGGATTACTTTTGAAAAACCGGGCCCTGAGGCCATAGAACCAAAGCTTTCAGTTGTCTATGCAGAAGAGGTGTGTGAGCTGGGTGAGAATGGTACTGTTATAACACCTGCTGAAATGAGAAGATCCAGAATGCTTATAAAGGAAGAAAACCAGGAACAGGGTGAAACTATAGAGTCATTTATTTATGATCTCAGGATTAAATGCCATTGCAGAGTTGACAGATGACAGACCTAATATGTGACAAGATTGTATGTGGTATTAGCAATGAAGGCTTAAGGAGAGCACTGTTAAGGGACAACGATTTAACTCTTACAAAAGCCATGTCAATATGTTGCATTCACGAAGTGACCAAGGAAAACAACTTTTGCGATGCTGCAGGCGCCCACTAATGTGAATCCAGTAGATACAGCTTTCAGCAGGAGGCGCCAGTACACAAGGCAAAACCTATAATTGAATAATGAATTACTCACCATAATTAACTGCTAAACAGTCATGTGGCAAAGATAGAAAAATACCCAGCTTTTGGACAGCTTGTCACAGTTTATTCAATTGTGAAATTAATCATTTCAGAAATGTTGCAGAACATGTTATCAGTGTGCACAAAAGAATACAATCTACAAAAAAAGCAGTACACAAGCTTGAAATGGACAATCTTCCTGTTTATGATCACACATTCTATGTCAGTGGCATTGGATTTGATATGTGCATTGATACTGTTAACTCATGGTTGAGCATGAACAAGGATTTGTCATTTTGCACATAAACAGAACTCCAATTGAGATGAAAGCTGACACTAAGGCAAAGTGTAATGTGATGTGACAAACAACTTTCAAGAAAATTGCCACAAAAAAAAAACAACTAAAAAAACAGTGAATCAAGAAAGTACACCTAACCTTGTGGCTTACGGCTGAGGTAAAACTGAGAAAAAAAAGATTTACTTACACTGCTGTGCAGCCTTGAACAACAGAGCCAGACACTCCTATTTTTTTCTTGGTGGATAAAGATGCCCATACACTGCTAGGGTTCCATGCATGTTTAGAAATGGGGATTGTCACAATCGGTCTACATGTTCAGATCATCTCTGAGATGCCAGCTCCCAAATTACCTGGGGAAAATCATCCCAAACTTCAGCAATGTTGCTGCGCCTCTAAAGAAGCGGACACACAGAGAAACTGCATGGTGCTGGTACTAGCAGTACCAACATGAATTTGATACCCTTAAAGGATGTTTGACCACAACATCTGTCTTGCCACTCTATACCACATAGCAAACGGACTTGGCCCAAATGTGGTGTGACTGCTGGCGTGTTGCCGGCACTGGCATGCATAATGTCAATTGAATGTGGGCCATGCATGGCAATGATGGCACTACATGGATGACTGCAAACTACATTTGGGCCAGTTGTGGATGGGAGTTGTGTGGCCCAGATCAGCGTAGCGATTGTTCACATTGTTTAAGTAACATTATAGGTTGGGTTATGGCTCAGTTTTTGGGGTTTCTGGTTAAAGGGTGGTGTTGATATGGTTAACTTATAGGTGAGAATCGGTACCAATAATAAACCTGTTTTGGCCCAGTTCAGGGCCAGTTAAGGGTAATACATTGGCTGAGATTCGGGCTGGTTATGGTCAATGTGTGGCCCTTGTCTTTAATCCAGTTATGGGCCACTTCGGGACCGTCATTCTTTGCGGTACTTGGGCCAAGGGAAAAGTTATTGAGTGGCCCAGAGCTGGACCAGGAAACATTTGCTATGTGGGACGATATAAAAAGTCACAATCACATTAACCTGTGATGTCTCATGTTTTGGAAACATTGCCTCATAAGAGAGGTGTACAGAGACCAATTATGCACGTGATAGAAAAGGAGCTGCTGGCAGTTGTATATGCCTGCACTGAATTCAGGGATTATGTATGGGAAATCTGAAGCTGTCGAAACAGACCACCACCAGCCTCTGCTGAAAATTCTGAAGAAGCCCATTCACACAGCCCCTGCATTTTTTGCAGAGAATGATGCTACAACATCAGTCTGGTGTACAAGAAGTGTAAGCACATGTACTGTATCTTGTGGATATACTATCTCAAGAACACAGAAGGTCCTCCAGATGCTAAAAATGACACATTTGAGGTCATGTCCCTCAATTGCATCTGCAGTGCTCAACTGGAGGAAGGAAAGGAAAGAAAACAGCTGAGGATGAGTGCTACAGTATCTTAGCACTGTTCAACGAGGTTGGCCAAGCAAAGAACACAGCCTACTGTGAGTCCTCCCATGCATCCATACTTTCCCTACAGTGATGAACTAGCCAGGGAATATGGAACTGTTCTGCAAGGCCACAAAACAGCCATTCCTAATAATAAATATATCAAAATAGATCACATAGGTCACCCTGGTCTGGATGCTACCAAACACAGAGCAAGAAGTATAATCTTCTGGCCAACCAAGATGGCTGATATTACCACAGAACTCCTTGCATGCTCAGTCTGTAATAGCACAAAGCCACATCAACAGAAAAGACTGCTAAAACTGTATCCAGTTCCAGACTTGCCTTGGTCTACTGTGGCAATGGATATGTTTGAATGGAGAGAAAAGACATTTCTCTGTGCATGGCACACCACATACACTCATTTCTAATAATTCCATGCATTAAACAAGTCAACTGTTCCAAAACTTTAGAGTGGGACTTTATCCATGTCACCAGCAGTCTAGAATTCCCACAGTCACATGACCTGGCAAAAGGAGCGGTCTGCAGTGCCAAACAGCTGATGGAACAATCTCACAGAGATGGGTCAGACATAAGCCCCAGTCTCCTAAATCTGAGGACCATTGCTCTTAAATCGACAGTTGTTGTTATGACAGACCCTGTCAACCTTTCCCATTAACTCCAAACTGTTAGAACCAACTCCCAAACATGGCCAGCAAGTCACTGTACAACTCTCCTACAAGAGAATGATCCAAAAGCAATACTATGATGTCTCAAGTCGTCCACTGCAAATGTTGGCAGAGGGCCAAGTTGTCAGAACTCAAACCCCAAATAGTTAAAACAATCTTGACAGAGTAAATAAGGTGAACAAGGTGCTTCAGTCTAACACATACACAATAGGAGAACATACAGGAGGAATCTAGAGTAACTGCTAAAAATGTTTACTATGACTATTTCTATATTGTCTATAAAATTATTTGTTAATGTTTTTTCATAAACTGGAGATAGACATAGGCCCAATCCCAATTCTTCCCCTTACCCCTACCCCTCGTTTTAGGCATTCACGTCTTCGAACGAAGATTTTTCAGGACCACGCTTGAAACCAAGGGGTAAGAAAATTTCCCAGAATGCACCAGCCACAGCGGCAATATTGCTAAACGCAGAAGTAAGGAGATCCACAAATTAGTATTTTTTGTCATTATTATGAATTTTTACAACAAACACGTTTTAATATATTAATAATGGCGTTCATGTCTTACCGTCATGCTTTTAAAAAAAAAAACACTAGAAAAAAACGCTAAATTTCGCTATCTATAATCCCTAATCATAACTCCTGTACAGCAGTCCCACAACATTCTGACTCTCGATGACATTCCAATACCCTGTCAGAAAAGTCTAGTGGCTGAGAATGAGCTTTTTACAGTGTCTGCTATAATGTTAATGTTGTTTTTGTGTGTTCACAGATGAATATGGCCACTGTGTAAATACACAGTACAGTTACGATCTTATTGCCACATTAGATCGTTATGATAACATAATATATGCCTTCAGTGATTTCCTGAAGTTAAACACCAAAAAACAACACAACTGGAATAACTACAGCAGTCGCGATCGTCTGATCTCATGTGAAACAAGAGAATGACATGACATATGATGACGTGTGCAGGTGTTGTAGTGCTGTCCCAATTCTTAGGGGTAAATTTTGAAGCCCTTCCCCTTAACCCTCGGTTGTAAGGGCCAAGGGGAAGGGGTAGGGGTACAAAAATAGAATTGGGATTGGGCCTTAAGATTTGTGTATGTAATGGTTCAGCAGGGGCGGACTGGCCATCTGGCAATTCTGGCAAATGCCAGAAAGACCGGACCATTTTTAAAAAAATGTGGGCCGGGCAGTGTGACATGTGGGCCGCCGAAATCCCCCTCCCCGCTCTTCAATTGGTGATCGCTCCCCCCCATACATATATATATGTCCATACATATGTCCATGCCTAATATCCAATAACCATAAAGTGATACATTTTTACATTTTTGTAAAACTTTTGGTATTTGTGATGCAGCAAGCCCAGAGACTGATGTGTACACCATGATTTTATATATAATTCTCTTTAATGTGTGATATAATTAAAAAGTGGCCTATTAAATAGAGGAAAAGTTGGTTTCATATTCGGATATTCAGACATTCTTCCTAATAACATAATATTTAGTATTTAGTATTGTATTCTTGTATTCCATATACGTCACCGATACGTCACGACTTAACAAGCGGATGGTGTGATCAGATTTCTGTGTGGAGCATCTGTTATCAGACACTTTTTGCAAACTAAAAACTCACACTGCATTATTCTTACAATTAATTACAAAGTGAATGTTTGAAAATGTAAATTAATTCCTACAGACACACTACACAAAAATATATAGCCTAATAATTGGAACAATATATACTTTTAGCTGGTTAAAATATTAGCATTCTGTTTCACATGATTTTGGTGCAGGGCTAATGCTTTGTAGCTGGCTTAACTATTATATACAGGATGATAAATCACCACACATCAGGAGATGTTTTAATAAACACGACAGTGAAATATGTCCCATTAACTGCACAGTCACAAATCATTATTACGTGTGAAATGTAATTCCTAAAGACGTGTTTAATTTAAACAGCTCCAAAAAGTGCACAATGTATTTACTCACGGCGATGGTTGACCGGAGCAAGATGGCGGCAGCGTTGACGTACCATACAGTGGCCAACGTGGCGTCTTGCATGTTTATCCGCTTGTTAAGTCGTGATGTAACAATGACGTATGAAATACTGTGTCTGTGTTCAACTCATTTGAATTGAAAAAAATATTCGTTTTCTCTTTGTAACGTTTATTAGTATCATTTGTTGCGTCTCCCCATACAGGCGCTTAAACCTGGAAGACGCTTCGCGTCACGTCACAACAAGAGGATGATCTGTCCACGTTGCGTAGCGACCACGATACACACAGGAGTTAAAAAGTAATGGAGTTGACTAAACGTGCAGGTAAACAGCAAAAGCAAGAAAGCCATAACAAACATGGTTAAGCAAACCATTGAAATATTTGCCCGTGTGAAACCGACGAAGAAACCCACCTCGGTGAGTGTTTTGCTTTTGTATAACGTTAGTGTATAGGATCGGCTTTGCAGCTTGCACATCTAAGTTAACATATAATGGGGCTTAGCACATAGCAATTATGTTTGCATGTAATATTCTAGTTATTTTATTTGCATAATACACCTTGTAATCCGTCCAAAATAAGCTATGATATACAGCCAACGAAACTTAACACTGAAAATGAACACATCAGGTACATTGACAGAAAGTTCGTGTCTTTTCCTTTTTAACGCACTCCAATAATTATATGTTAGCTTAATAATGCATTACTATCAACCGTGCAGAGTAATACATTGTTAGGAAACATGCAGAAGTAAATAAAATAGAGGTAAAATTGGTTTTTATATTCGGATATTCAGACATTCTCCTTAATATAATTTCAGAAAAGTATTGTTTGCTAATTTTAAATAGGGAAATCATATAAGCAGCCAATGACTATCAAATCTTTTCAGTAAAAGGTTCACATCTATGGAATGCCATGCCTGTTCATTTAAAATTACTATCAGAACTCCCAGTTTTTTTCTGTAAAACTGAAAGAATTGTTGAAATCTTTACAGAAATGTGAGCATTAAGTATTATTCTTTCAGGTTGGTTACGTTTACATTTCTCTTTATGCAGATTGACTTGCATTTTATGGTTATGGCACTGTATATATTGTACATGTTTGCTGTATTGTGTTTTACTCTTGATTGTTTTATTTTTCTTTTTTTATGTAAAGCCTAACAAGGGACGAGGGCTGCAAATTAGCATTACGCTATATGCTCTATGTACGCAACATTGGTTATCTTGGTATAACAATGTCAAGTGTATTGTCCCTGTTAAATAAACAAACAAAAAAAGTACAACATTGTTCACAGTCAATTATATAGTGTTCATGTTGTTTTGAAGTACTTGCATGCTAATTCCGATCGAATATTCAAAGTAACATGGTAAACAATATAGAGACATCTAAATGAACAAATGTGCGAATATAAAGCCAACTTTACCTCTATGTAAATAAATATGGTTTCAATCATACGGCTATCACTGTACTGTAAGTTAGCTGGCAAAATGTGGACATAAATCCTCAATATCTCTAATTATTAAATTTGCTAATTTATTTGTTACCTCACCTTATCATATTACTGTTCTTTGGTCTACTGTGGTAACACTTTTTGTCTTATTTATGTAGACATGCTTGAAGAATATATATTAAAATATATTTAAAGGTGGCCATTTACATGTACAAATTTGTGTACTCATGCTGAAACATTCTTATTGCAGGAGTACTTGGCGGATTGTGATGAGCAGGGCAGTAGTTTACTGTTTTTGGTTCCCAGAGATGTGGCTGATGGTTTTATCAACAATAAGAGGGAAAACTACAAATTTAGGTAATGTGTAGAGAAAAAAAAGATATAGAGATTTAATAAAATATAATGAAAATATTTTTTTTAAGCTTGTAATTATTGCATATGACATTATTCTTTTAGTTATGTATTTGAAATCCAAATTATTTGGATATTCACAACACACAAATAGGTTATTGTTTCCATTCACTGCACATATAGTACAGCATGATTCTGCAAATTAACAAACGCTTAATCCATTAAAAATTTCATCAGTGCAAAATTTGAGTCTCCAAAGCAAATCTCAGATTTACAAGTCTAAATGCCAGTGATACAGAGACATTTTCCAAACATAAGACTTAAGAACCACATATTTACTTTACTCATACAAAAGACATCCCACAATTATGCCACTGAAAACTGGTTTTAGATTTTTTAAACATTATGAGCTAAATACATTTTTGGAAGCAACCTTTGTTTTGAAACATTTTCAGATGGATTTATTGCCAATTTCGGTATATCCCTAAAAAAATCAGGTAAAAGCAACATTTGGTTTTATTCATATTTATTTCTTAACTGTAGGTTTCAGAAAGTGTTTGACCAAGCATCCAGTCAAGAGGAAGTCTTTGAGGACATTGCAAAACCTGTTGCTGATAAGTAAGTTGACATTTTCTCATTTCTGAAAAGTGTGTACAAGTATATTTCACAAACACCTTTCCATTTAAATGATAAAATATAAGTATATGGCGGAAAACTATATAATAATTAAGATAAAAAAACTGGAAAGTTTGTACGCATTTTAATTTGTATTTTTTTGTTGTTAGTTTGACAGTGCTTTGTTTAATAGCTTAAAATGGTTACACATTTTTGTAAAAAAAAAAAATAAAAAATAGTTGTATGGGGTTGCAAAGTTATTTGACACGGTTGCTAAGGTGTTGCTGTGTAATTTCCTGGCTGTAGACCAATTACCATGTTTGTAAAAATTCAGGATGCGCGGGCAGTGAGGTGGCAGAAAAAAACAGGAGCGCTAGCATTTACAGCGAGGGAATGACATCCGATGCGGTACAGAGTTTGTTGTTGTCTTAGAAATAAGTTATATTGATTACATATTATATATATTATTTACATAATGCTTTCAGCGTATTATAACAGCTTGTCACCCAGTGATAAGCACAGTGATTTGGCAAAATTAACGTTAAAGTAAGCGCCGTTCATCTGACAGGTCCATTTGCGATAGCACCCTCCCAATGGATATTGGATAAGACAAAATGGCCAAGCATCCGTCCGAAATATACAATCTCATTGAAGCTCCAAGGGATTTACGAGAGAAGTTAAATCCCTACAAGTGTTTGGATGCCAACAATTGTGTTCTGTGTGGTCATGTGCAAGAAATAATGTTCCCTGATTACCAGATTCAAAACTATGTAGTGCTAAAAACCGTGGTTCTGGAAAAAAAGATGGAGCTAACGTTATACAAGGCCTGGGTGATCATCAATAAGCAAAACTGCATTCTGACAGCGAACTACACCTGTACGGCAGGCCCAGGGTATGTGAACTTACACATAAAGGTAAAATTTGGTTTTATATTCGCACATTCAGACTTTCTCCTTAATAATATAATTTCATAAAAGTATTATTTGCAAACTCTTAATAGCGAAATCATATTAGCAGCCAATGACTATCAAAGTACAACATTGTTCACAGTCAAATAAACAGTGGTAATGTTGTTTTCAAGTCACACTTGCAGGTTATTTCAGACCGAATACTCAAAGTGCCGTGGTAAACAATATAGGGAATGTGTCACAAGTTGTCACTGAATGATTGTGTGAATATAAAACCAACTTTAATAACTTACACTTTCACGTTTCATTCCTAGCATTCAGTGTCCGCAGTTTAATTCACCATATGTAACTGTTTTGTCGAAATCATTGCTGCAATTAAAACGAGTAATGTGTATGATTCAGCATAGCGTGAACTTACCTGATATAACATGAGAACTGCAGAGTCGAGTATTTCTAATAAAGTCGTCACTTCATTCAGCTCCCTTTTAGCCAAAGATGTCTGCAGTCGGCATTAAAAGCAGTGTGGTGTATGGTAAAAGGTCGAATTTTGGCATCCTACCACACAACACTTTTGCTATTGCAGCCGGTCTTTTTTTGCAACCGGGGGACCCGTGTGACATCATGTGTGACGTAGGTTGGTAATTCGTCTATTTGTGGCAAGTAAACAAGTAGTTGCTAGGGTATTCGGCACTCTTAGACAGTTGGAAAAAGTATGTTTTAAAGTGGTCATGAATTAAGAAGTCAAATTTTTATTTATTAATTATATAACTTTTGATATAAGAACTGAAATTCTCCTTTTTTATTGACACCAGGCCCTGCTGTTCATAATGTTTTAAAGGTGCAGTAGGTGATCTGCCACAATGCTGATAGCATAAATCTCTGAATCACAGTCCCTCCCCTGCCGTCCAAAGCCACGCCTCCTGAAAACACAAGCGTGCGCACCTTAAAGGTGACAGCAGAACCCTTTCTAATGTGTTAAGCTAAAGCGACTAGTGCTTGGCTGGCGGCATGCAGGAATTACTCTTATTACTAAGCCATACTTAAATGCTATTTCAGACTGAATATTTAGAGTAGCATGGTAAACAATATAGCGAGCGCGTCACAGGTCATTATTGTTCAACCAATCTGAATATAAAACCAACTTCTCCTAAGTAAAGCAGGCTAGACGAAATAGCACTGTTTACTGATGTTTTGTTGTTAAGCTAATATCGACATTATCGATGCTGTAAAAGGTCCCTTATGAAACTGAAAATAGTAAGAATAAAAAAAAAAAAACGTAAATAAAATATGAAATCGGCATAAAATTGGCCAGTTTGAAAAAAACAAAACAAAAAAAAAAACTAAATCGGTCATGGAAAAACCTGATTGTTGCAACACTACTGTAAACAAACCAGTATTTTAAGGAGGAATAAAAAAAATCTATGGATGTTTGTTAATTATAATTAGAACTGATGCTGGTGAAAACATTGTCAAAGTAGAAAAAAATAATATATGAGGTTTTATGAGTTTTTGCACATGGACATTTTTGTGCATAAATGAACCAAGTTGTATTTATTTATTTATTTATTTATTGTTTGTTGATGTAACACTATTTAAAACAAATATTAATGCCTTAAAATGAATGGTGTTGTTTATCGTTGACGCATCTACAGTTGCAATCAGAATTATTGAACCCCCTTTGAATTTTTTTTTCTTTTTTAAATATTTCCCAAATGATGTTTAACAGAACAAGGACATTTTCACAGTATGTCTGATAATATTTTTTTCTTCTGGAGAAAGTCTTATTTGTTTTATTTCGGCTAGAATAAAAGCAATTTTTAATTTTTAAAACCCATTTTATGGTCAAAATTATTAACCCCTTTAAGCTATTTATTTTTTCCATAGTCTACAAAACAAACCACCATTATACAATAACTTGCCTATTTACCCTAACCTGCCTAGTTAACCTAATTAACCTAGTTAAGCCTTTAAATGTCACTTTAAGCTGTATAGAAGTGTCTTGAAAAATATCTAGTCAAATATTATTTACTGTCATCATGTGAAAGATAAAATAAATCAGTTATTAGAGATGAGTTATTAAAACTATTATGTATAGAAATGTGTTGAGAAAATCTTCTCTCCGTTAAACAGAAATTGGGGAAAAAATAAACAGGGGGGCTAAAAAAATCAGTGGGTTGAATAATTCTGATTGCAACTGTATCACTGTAATTAACAAAAAAGTTGCTTATATATGTGCGTGTGTGTAAAATACATATTTTCCCCCCTTCTTTTCATTTGTGTAAACTAGGCATGGGCCAATATAAGATTCTGACGGTATGATAATCTTGGATAAAAATATCACGGTTTCACTGTATCACGGTATTGTGATTAGTGCTTTGAAACATATTCTTTTTAAATGTCTGGGTAAAAAACAAAAAAACTTTTTCCCCTTTGAAAACAATATATTTTATTTTTTGAAAGATTTATAATATTTTGGAGCATTAAACATGTCAGGCTAAATAATTCAAATGAATCATTGATTCAAATGAATCATCAAAAACTCTGATTTCTTTGCAATTTAAAATGACATTTTTGAATATTTTTTTCTGCTGAAGATACTGCTGTCCTAAAAAACAAACAAAAACTGTAAATAAAAAAATCTTACACCTACCTTAGGAACGATATTACAGAAAATTTTGGCAGATTTAAAACCTTGACATTTCCAAACCGCTGTATACCTTGAATCGTCCCATGTCTAGTGTAAACAAACCATCCTTTAAAGGTTTAACATTCTAAAAATGAGTATGATATTGTTATGATCTTTATGGACAATGACATTTTTGTTATTTTTGGCCTTCTAAGGAACTTTTTTCATTGAGATGCGCAAGGTTATTTATTTTAACTATCGTGATTTTGTCATTGTCTTCTACCTGTTGCCGTCAAATATAGTCCCTTGGTAAAGTTTTTGTGAACAATTGTTTTCAGTATTGTAAATTTGGTTCAGTACTGGAGAATTCAGCAATCTGTGGCAAATCATACAACACAAATACTCAATTTCCTGAAAAAAATGCTCAACTGTCATTAATATCAAAAGCATTTTTTCATACTTTGTTATCACAGCATTGTTAACTTTGCATCTTTTAATAGTGTGCTGGCAGGTTATAACGGCACCATATTTGCCTATGGCCAGACTGGAAGTGGGAAGACTTTCACAATCACTGGAGGAGCAGAGCATTACAATGACAGAGGGATCATCCCCAGAACTCTTTCTTACCTTTATCGCCATTTCAGCATGGTTAGTAGACAATTTTATAATATTTTTCTTGAAGTCATGCATTCTTTAAGATTCTGATTTGAGTGCTAATTTTGACTGGAACCAATATTTGCTGCCGAAGTTTGGCAAAGACTGCTGCTGTTTTTATTTAGTAGTAATATTTTCAATCCAGCACTTCAACAGTAATCAGACAGTTTATATTCTTTTTTTTTGTTTGCAGAACAACACAATGATTTATACAACCCACATATCTTACTTGGAAATCTACAATGAGTCTGGCTATGATCTACTGAATCCCCAACATGAGGCATCTCGTCTAGAGGATTTACCGTTAGTCTCAATTTTGCCCGTCCTTCATTTACGCTTCTCAGAATTGTTGATTATAATGTACTTTTTTAAAAATTATAATTTTTTTTAGATCTGATTAGGTGTGACATGGCTGAGATGGCTTAGACTAATATCTTATAATTTTACCAGTGTTCATTTCAACAGTAAATTTGGATTTAGTCTTCTTAGGCCTTGTTTACACTAATACGTTTCAGTTTTAAAACGCATACGTTTTGCTACGGTTACGCCATCCATCCACACTACGCCGGAGTTTTCGAGCCCCGAAAACGGAGCGTTTTGAAAACGTGTTCATTCTAAAACGCTGCTGCTCCGTCTCAGTGTAGATGAGGGAAAACAGAGACATCTGAAAACGGAGGCGGGGCTGCAGACATTCGCCTCTCTGATTGGGGCTTTTTCCTAAATATTAAATAGCCTACACACAGTTTTTAGGAGAATTATAGACTTTTATTATGTAATCACTATATAATCTGCCACTATTAAAATATAGATTATTATTAAAATACACTTATAGAAATACATGAATTCAAGAGATGCAGAGGAAACACACAGACATGCAGGGTCTTATAATTGAGGGCCTTATAATTGAAGCACAACAGGTCATGTGCCTAAGTAAGAATGCAGACAGAGCGCATGCAATACATTTAGGTAAATGCATGTATTGACCAAGACAAAAACAACCCTCACTAAAATAGCATACATAAACTAAATAATTTAGAAAGTATGGAAACAACACGATCATGTGCAAACACATGATTGTAAGCACATGCTATATGACTTTTAAGATATGTAAAAACAGAAAAACATACAGCCATTAATTAAAAAGCTAGGATCCTATTGGAGCCAGGAGTAAGGTGATGTTACATCATGTCTCATGATAACTATGCATAAGAAACTGTATATAAACTGTGGGTTTTTGAACATTGAGAGGGAGAGAGCTCGATCGACCATCTCTGCTGCACACAGTTCAGTCCTGCATCCTCTCCGTGTAAGTTCAGACTTCGCAAATTGATAAGAAAAACTAACTCCAGAGTGTGTACTTTATAAAGTCATTCACATCACCCTGGCTACGCTGTTTCACTTTCTTAACAATAAAATGAAAACATGATGTGAGGAACTGCCTATTTTCATTTTGATATTAATAGCAACTTAACAGACATCAAAAATGTTGAGGCGTCAGGTGGCTGCATAATATGAGCGTCATCTTCATGCATATTTATAACAAAACGGAGCCTATAACATTACTGCCTCCTTTTATTTTCATTGAAAATATGAAACACACCCTCTCTTGCATTGAATATAAGTTTTAAAAATGACCATTATAAAAGTATAACGCACAATAAGTTTATACAATAAAGAAAATAAAGTCAAGCAATCAGTCAGATGTGCAGAATTGTCCACGGTTACATTAATTAAGATATTAACCTAATTTATCTTTGCGCTCAGCCAAAACACGTTACCTGTGCACAAGTAATAGATTCAAAAGACCAAAGACAGGGAATATGTACTTAGATATAGACAACAAGATTAATTAAATATCACGTTTAACAAATATAGTGAGATTAGATCCAGCGGTAGATCCGTGATGAACAGTCCGACGAGCACAGCTCTCATATGGGTATGCACTCTAAGCACGCTGCAGTGCATGCCAGAGAGTGTGTGTGTGGTCACGTGATGTGCATTTTCACCGTTTTAGTGTAGACGGAGAGCTGTTCAGAAACGCTGGGTGAAACGCTAGTGTGGACGCGGATCGTTTTCATTCTAAAACGCTGTTTTAAAGGCCACCTATTTTAACCCTTTTTTAAGAGGTAATATTAATATTATGGTTCTTCTGAGTGTGCCAGTTTAGGTTCAGTTTAAAACACAATTCAGATTTTTTTATTATGATGTGTTAAAAAGTGTCATTTTGGGGGCGTGTACACAGTTTGCTGTTTTAGGGGCGTGTTGCTTCACATGAAAACTTGTTTCGACTTCCCGCCCAACTTAACAAGGGGCGGAGCCAAGAGCTCCCCCGCTGTGTGTATTGCAATAGACAGGCAGACAGAGAGAAAGCAACATGAGAGTACCAGCATTCAGACGTACATGTAGGACTCAGACACAGACCAAGCAGAGAGTACAAAATCATGTGTCTTTGTATAGTTTTACAGCCAGCTGTGTGCTAGTTTAAAGCTCCGAACTTGTAGCCTACACCGAGACTAATAAAGCACAGTGAATTAACTGTGACTGAAGGGCACAACACACGGAATGCACCGCGACACGGCGAGCACATGACAGTTGAAAGTATCGCACACTTGCAGCGTCAGTGTGTCACCCGATAGAAACTTATGTTTAGAATTCAGAAATGCATGGTGTAGGACCTGCTTGAGGCTATAACTAAAGGGCGTCATACACCGAATGCGTCGCTCAGATTCACGACGCGGCACACTAGACGCGCACATTCACATGTTATTTAAAATAAAACTATTCAGATTACGCTCTGTGGTACGGCAGAAATATGAACAGTGTCCTGAGCAGCGCAGCGCGTCCCTAGAGGCGACCTAGGCGGCAGAATAGTGAGCAAACGCCACGGTCGTCACTTTCACCCGCGACAACGGGGAAATGCATGGCGCTGCGCGTCGTTAGTTCGTTATTTCCAATGGAGGGACGACCACGTGAGGCAGCGCACTCGCACTTTCCAGCTGCACCTAGTTAAGATGACAGGGAGCTTCTGTGACCGCGGGAAATGCAAACCGCTGAAGTTTAAGGAAGACACAATGAAAAGTACACATGTATGCAAACCCACCAAAACTCACAAACACTGGCGGCGAGGAGAGCGATAACGTGGTGAATGTTGAGCCCAATGAGCCTTCCATCTAAAAATAGAGCAAGAGTGTTTCTTTGGTGACGTCGCTTTGACTCACACGCTGAAAATGGCGGACGTGAAACAACATACTGAGGAGATGGTAATGCACATCTGTCAATCAATATTGGTGGGCGGGGGGACCGCACTCCTACGTAAAGTTGCGGTCGATCTAAAACAGCTCCAATTGGTCCACCGTTTTTATGTTGTTAAATTGAAAAAAAAGGACGGAGTGTGTTTATATCACCCCAATATGACAGTCTATACACTATACCTACACATATGTCTGTCCAAACAGCTTGAAAAGTAGATTTTTCACCATAGGTGCCCTTTAAAACTAAAACGTACTAGTGTAAACGGGGCCTTACGCTCACTTTTTAAAAGCTTTATTTCAGTTTAGTCATACAGTATTTTAGTAGTTTTAGTTCAAAAGTGTTTACTTCAACCCACCAGAGATTCACTCGTTAAACAAACGGTTCCTGCCTAAACGTTTTTGTTGATAAAAAATTCAGTAGATACTGTATTACTATTTGTCATAGTTTTATTAAGCTGAACTGAATCAGTTTTAGTTGAATCTATATCTACACCAGCATTCTTCCTTAACATTGCTGTCTGTTTGATATGTCAGTTAGGTTTTACAATCTGAAATAATGTTATGGCTTTTTGTTATTTCCATAATTGCTATCACCAATGCCATTATTTGTTGATTTAGGTGGCCTACAAACATGTATTCTTTTCATCCTTTCTTCTTCAATCTTGTGCATTTCCCACCGTCATAGCTCCCTGTCATCTGACAGAGGGAAAGCAGTGCCTGAATGATTGACAGCTTATATGAACCAATCTGAAAGGAAATCTATTACCATGATGTAACTATTCTGGTAAACGTGAAGAGTGTATTTTTGTTAATTGGCTTTTAAAGTTTCACTTTTTGCATTTGCACGCGCTTAAGATTTTTCTTTTTAAGTTCCGACACATGGAAATCCAGGTTATATAGTTTTCAGACTATTATTCTAAAATGGTTTTGAAGATTTTGGAAAACAACAAAAAAGTTAATAAAAGTTAAACCAGTTACTCCAAGGCTAGTAAAATGATTGGAAGATACTGTGAATGAGTTAGTAACTTATTTATTAAAAAATGTAGCAATCAGTAAAATTGTAAATCCTGTGAATGTTTTATTTATTTATTGATGTATTTATTTATTTATTTACTTAGACTTACTTTCCACATTCACATTATATTTTGTTTGTTGTTCTTCTTCCAAATGTTTTGAATTTAGGAGGGTTACAATCATGGAAGACCCAGACCAGAACATTCATCTCAAGAACCTGTCATTACTACAGTCAGCCAATGAAGAGGAAGCTTTGAATTTGCTTTTTTTAGGAGACACTAATCGTATGATTGCCGAGGTGAGGACATGAGATTATGTATAAACATTCATTTTTAAAAACATTCATTTTCATCTTTAAAAACTTAATTTAAAAAGCTTTAAAATAGAATTAGTATACCACTATTTGGCCCTTGTTCACAGTCAATGGCAATAGTTAACTGTTAATACAAATGTGGATATCCATGTCATTTGTGCTGTAAAACTTAAGTAACTCATGTCCATACATTTCTTCACATACACCCTCATTTGTTTGAATTGGTCTGTGGAATTTTCAGTCAGAATTGTATTCAAAAAGTTTGCCTTTACCCACACTCCACGTCCAATCGGAAGGGAGGAGGGACTGATTTTCTTATATCTAATGATTAGAAATACTCCAATTATGTTGATTTTACTATTTATTCTGCATTTGAATACATGCAGTCTCTATCACTTTCTCAGCTAAACTTCACATTGTGGTCATTTACTGTCCACCTGGTCAGTTTGGCTGTATTTACTGAAGAATTGAATGGGCTGCTGTCCTCATTCCTCAAGGATGACAACCCTCTTGTAGTATTAGGTGACTTGGACAAACCTTATGCTACAGGTCTTTCTATTTTCTCATTTCATCATTCAACCTCAACCAGCTTACCACATGTAAATCTGGCAATCAACTTGACCTTGTCTACACAAGACATTGCACTTCTGATAAAGTTTGTTAACTAATAAAACTTCAGATCACTACAGCATTACTTTCGACTTCCCACAATCACACCGCCATCCTCCCAGCCAGTTTCCCCACCATGTCCATCTTAAATCTCCATCGAACAACATCCTATGTGTCAGGGTTGGGGTATTGGGGGGGATGAGGTGAGGACCTAATTGCAAACAACCAAGGATTTTATTATCAAAAAGAAACAAAACAACTAAAACAACCCCCGTAGGGGAAAAAACAAAACAACATATCAAGACTGACTTGACTAGTCTTGGCTTGGCTTGACAGACACAGGATTGATGATGCATGAACAACGACGACGGACCAGCACAGGACAGAGCACACTGGGAGAATAAATAGGGAAAGCAAACCAATAAACTGACAAGAAGACAGGTGAACATAATGATAAATAATAAGATAACAAGGTTTTTGGGACAAGACAAGATGGGAGAACACATGGTACAAAGACACAACACAAGCCATGTGCTCACTTAAAACAGGACTAGAACACGTAGCCAATGAGAGAACTCATTACCCGCGTGCTCACATTAAACACAACACAAATGCACACGGCGCATGTAAACATGAACTACATGCTAAACACAACACCAACACAAACAGAACGCAAGACACGAGCACGCGATAAATGAAAACACTTACCATGCACTCACACATGCAACGTGCATGTTCCATCCCAGCGGCAACTGAAACAAACTAGAATGAGGCGCTGAGAATGAAACAGCATGCTGCAGACAGAACAAACAGAAACACCAGGACGAGAGCACACATCCCGAGCATGCCCGGACCCCGTGATAATACTTGAGCAGAGCACAACATACTAGACAAGACAGAACTAGTGTCTGGACTCTAACACCAAAGCAAGAATTAACAAGACCGAAGTGGCAGAATCCGGACACTATGAAGAAAATTCACTCTCTTCCTTCTCGTTGGATGAGTTGAGCTATCACCTTGCAAAAACTTCCAGCTTGAGAACCTTTCGAGTCTGTGAGTACTCAACTGAGATACAGAAATTTTTGTTGCAATATCTGATATATCAGATCGAATTTCAGAATCAGGTTCCACCAATTCAAATGTCTGTCAGCTCTTGGACATCTCTCTGAAGTAGAAAGTGTGGTCCAGAAAACCAACATGTGTCCTGCAATTGTTCTGTTGATACGGCTTTAGTGGCAAGGTCTGCTGGGTTATTGTTGGTATGCACATAATACCACTGGTCAGGATGTGTTGACTTTTTTTATCCTTGCAACCCTATTTGCTACATATACTTAGAATCTTTTACTGACGTTATGGATATATCCTAACATTATCCTGCTGTCTATGAAGAACTTCACAGTCTTTTTCTTCATCGATCTTATATCTGGTCATTTCATACATTTCTACTGCTAGCACAGCTGTGTGATAACACAATTGTGTGAGCAGGACGAGGTGCTAACTTTGCTTTTCCCATGTCAAATCTAACTTGGTATTAGTTATTGCTGTCTACTATTGTAAGGTATCCAATTGCGACAGTGGAGGCCTCTGAGAAGAAATGCAATTTTTTCTTCTGTGTGTTAGACAACGGTACGGGCACATACGTCCTCTTAATCTGTAATTTTTCCAGTTTTGCTAAAGAACATCTCCATTAATTCCACTCTGTTTGTCTTTCTATTCACCTTATTCACCATGTACGAGCGGGCGCAGCCATTTGAATCATTTTGGCTTGAGACTTCCAGACTCATTCACTTCCATTCATTTTTAGATGTTAAAAACAGCTCGTTTTGCTGCTTGATGTTGCAAACTAATATTTTCTTAGTATATTATTCTATTTGTCTGTATAATCATGAAAACACTTGTTTGTAGAGCAAGTAATTTGACAGTTTTCTGCCATTTATTATTCCTAGTCATTTCTCCTATAGACGACTGAATCGGAAGTTCTAAAACAATCGCCAAAACGAGCACACTTCTGCATTTTAGGTAATTAGAAAGAGGTGCATCCCAGTCATTTTGTACAAAAGAAAGTTCTCTGAGTGGCACTTTTCCTCATACTACAACCAGAGCTAGAAATCCAAGTGGATCGTATAAACTGTTCAGAGTGGATAGAACACTCTTTCTTTTAAAGTGGTGCTTCTCTTGATTCACACGGAAGTTAAAGGTAGTAGACCATTGTTATTTCCTGTAATTCTGCTAATCCCTTGTCTTTTATCTTTGCTTTGGCCTTCATGTAGACTCCTATGAACCAGGCTTCTACACGGTCTCACTGCATCTTTACCATTCACCTGTGCAGCAAAGAGCTGGGCTCAGCCAGAGTACGATGCTCGAAGCTGCACTTGGTGGACCTTGCTGGGTCTGAAAGAGTGGGAAAGACAGGTGTAGGAGGTCAGATCCTAACAGAAGCAAAATATATTAACCTTTCACTTCATTACTTGGAGCAGGTCAGTGGATTAAAAAAAACTAAAAAACGAAGTGCACCATAAATATGTCTATCTAATTTCATCTCTAGTTGTAACCTAGAATTGCAAATTGATTGAATTATTCAGATTTCTCTTTTGTTTTTTTTTTATAATGGGGTATACCCATCATTGTCTGTCATTAGCATGTTAGACCAGATCTGCATATAGTACTGTGCAAACGTTTTAGGCCACCATCTTTCATGATTGTACAACCTCAAGTCAGAAAAAGTTGGGACAGTATGGAAAACGCAAATAAAAAAAGAAAGTCGTGATTTCAAAAATATTAACTTTGACTTGTTTTTTATTGCAGACAGTATGAACACAACATATTTCATGTTTTGTCTGATCAACTTTCCTGTCATTTAGACCTGCAACACATTCCAAAAAAGTTGAGACAGGAGCAGTTTAGTTTAGGGCTAGTAATCAGGTAAATTGGTTAAATAATAATGTGATTTGAAACTGGTGTTGCCAACAGGTGTTTTTGAAATGTTTAAAAACAATGTTCCTCAGAGAAAGATAGGAAGACATTTGGATATTTCACCTTCAATAGTGTATAACATCATTAAAAGATTCAAGGAATCTGGAGAACTTTTAGTGCGTAAAGGGCAAGGGCACAAGCCTAGACTGAACAACCGTGTTCTCCAATCTCTCAGGCAGCACTGCATAGTAGTTATACATAGTTACATTCACAAATGCCGGTAAAACTGTACTGTGCCAAAAGAAAGCCTTATGTGTGCAGAAGCACAGTCGACTTCTTTGGGCTCAGAGGCATCTGGGATGGACCATATAACACAGAGGAAATGTGTACTGTGGTCAAATGAATCAGTTTTTTGGGAGAAATCGACGCCATGGGCTCTGGACCAAAGAAGAAAAGAATAATCCAGACAGTTTTCAGCACAAGTTCAAAATCCAGGGTCTGTCATGGTATGGGGTTGTGTCAGTGCACTTGGCTAAGGTAACCTCAACTTCTGTGATGGCACCATTAATGCTGAAAAGTACATTTTGAGAAAGATTACATTTTGATTAGATTTTGGAGCACAATATGCTGCCTTCTTTTCCAGGGCGCCCATGCATATTTCCAACAAGACAATGCAAAACCACATTCTGCACACATTAAGTTCTGGCTGCAGAGAAAGAGGATAGAGGTACTTGACTGGCCTGTCTGCAGTCCTGACCTGTCTCCAATAGAGAATTTGTGGCAAAGAACCTGTACTGTTGCCCACTTGTTTGCAGGGGAAATGGGACAAAATTCCACATGAAACACTTCATCACTTGGTGTCTTCAGTCCCTAAATGTCTTTTAAGTGTTGTAAAAAGCATTAGCAACATTACAAACGTTTTTTTCATTACAAGATTTATTTTAAATGTGTTGCAAGAATCAAAATTGGAATGCGTGTTTATTTTGAAAAACAAAAACAAACAAACAATAAAAATCGTGAGAAACTCATTAAATAATGTTTGTTGTATAGTGTGCAATAACATACAAGTTAAAGTAAATTTAGAAATCACTAATTTCTTTTTTATTTGCATTTTCCATACTGTTCCAACTTTTTCTTTTTTGGGGTTGTAAAATGACCAGAAATTGTTATTTCTCACTCCCTTAATTAGAATGCATCCAGAAAATAGGTTAGAGCTGGATAATTTTTAAAATCTAATTGTCGGACATGTTAAAGTTGAAGAGAGGTGGGTGATTACAGCCTTCAGAGGCTCTGTCAGGGTCTGAGCCTGCAGTGGTGATGGGTTTTGTCTGAACTGATGGTATTGTGAATGCTGAAAAGTACAGACATGTTTAAATTCATTGTGCCATTCCATCTTAAAAGCACCTCATTTGTAAATTATTTTATTTTTCACCAAGAATCAGGTTGTGCTTGGTGCTATGGGAGCTCAAATTGAACAGACGTTTGCTTAAAAAATAGTTTTGTTCAATTGTTTTTTTTATTTTAGAAAATTACTTATTATGAGCAATTAGATAGCATGTCTTCTACCATAGTAGCCAGTTCTTTTTTTTTTATTTGTGTAAACACAAGGATAAACATTGTAAACATTACATTTCCTGTCAATCTGACCCAAGCCCTCAAAATATAAATCATGAGTCTAAGCTTGGCTTAACAGAGAGTTTCTCATAATGTCTGCCAACTGCTGGAGGTTCATAACCTGGGAATTCAAGTTATTTTGAAGCTAATTGTGGAATCAATTCATTAAAGAGCAATTGACCGTATAATGCTGTATGTCACAACATTTTAAATGAATAAATCAAAAATTAAATATAAATCACAGAATTTTAGAATGTTAAAATTTTTTGAAAAAAAAGAAAAAGAAATCGCAAAGGGCACAAAACATATAACTATTGTTTAACTTTTAATAGCTTGTTAAGTTTAGGTTGTATGATTTCAATTAATTACAAATGCTTTTTGATTACTGTTTAAAATGTGGTTCAAATGGCATCAAAAATAACAATAAATGATATGCATAATTATGAATGTTTGCTTGTTAAATGTTCATCAATTCAAGTCAAATATTCTAAATATTAACATTCAATATGTTGTTTGTGCAAGCAAGTTGTTTAAAGTTATGTTTTAAAACTGACTGATGTTTTAAAAGGAAGTTTCTGTAGTCTTAGGCCCAATCCCAATTCTATTTTGTACCCCTTCCCCTTGAACAGAGTGTGAAGGGGAAGGGCTTCAAAATTTACCCCTTAGAAATGGGACGATCGCGACTCCTGTAGTTATTCCAGTTGTGTTATTTTTTGGTATTTATCTTTAGGAAATCACTGAAGGCATATATTATGTTATCATAATGATCTAACGTGGCAATAAGATCGTAACTATACTGTGTAGTTACACCGTGGCCAAAATCATCTGTAAACACTCGAAAACAACATTAACATTTTAGCAGACACTGTAAAAAAGTCATTCCCAGCCACTAGACTTTTCTGAAAGGGTATTCCAGTGTCATCGAGTGATAGTATGTTGTGGGACTGCTGTACAGGAGTTATGATTATGCATTATAGATATCAATATTTAGCAGTTTTTATTTTAGCATTTATTTTTTAAAGCATGACGGTAAAACATGAAAGTGGTTTTGAATATATTAAAACATGTGTTTGTTGTAAAAATTTGTAATAATGACAAAAAAACGAATTTGTGGATATCCTTACTTGCGTGGGCAGCTATGCTACCATTGTAGCTGGTGTATTCTAGCAAAATTTTCTTACCTCTTGGTTTCGTGTGTAGTCCTGAAAAATCTCAGTTTGAAGGGGTATCTAGCTCTCTCCCTTTGCCCTACACCTTCAAGCTAAAGAGAATTGGGACACCCCTATCTCTTCATGTGAACGTGCAAAACGAGGGGTAGGGGTATGGGTAAGGGGAGGGGCTAAAGATAGAATTGGGATTGGGCCTTATTCTCAGTATGATCACTGTTTTAGTACTAGTAAGTTTACGAATTACCTACATGGTTGTACAGATTGGAGGACTTTATTTTGACTGTGACTATAATTTGACATGAACAGGTTTTAGCAGGATTGTGAAACCATAGTTTTGAAAACTCGTGTTTGTTGCCTGGTTTAGGTCATCATAGCCCTGTCGGAGAAAGACAGGTCTCACATCCCCTACCGCAATTCCATGATGACCTCTGTACTTCGAGACAGTTTGGGCGGTAACTGCATGACCACCATGATTGCTACTGTATCTGTGGAGAAGAAGAACATTGGTGTACATATCTTTGCATCAATTTTAACATCGTTTCTATTATATGAAAAGCTACATATTTGTTTGAATTCTTCCCATCACTCTTGCACACCATTTTCTCTTCCTCTTTCGCTCTCTTTTTTTCTCACAGGAGTCTTTATCCACATGTCGTTTTGCTCAGAGAGTGGCTATGATTAAGAATGATGCTTTACTCAATGAAGAACTTGATCCTGCTCTGGTGAGTCTGGTTAAATATTTTTCTTATATTATTGAATATAGAGTAGTGGTGTAACGGATCACAAATCTGCAGTTCGGATCACACTATGGTTTTTTAGTCATGGATCGGACCATTTTTTGGATCAGCAAAAAAGTGAGGAGACAAATGTCATTTGCTTTCCATTTATATAAAAATATTACTACAAAAAACATTGCTTTTAACAAACAGAACTTAGAACCTGTAGTGTTGATAAAAATAACAATCATGAAAGAACCAGCTGAAAATGTATTGATATGAAATATGATCTTTGCTACTGTTGCTGATAATGCTAAATATAGAAATCTAACATCTTGTACAACAGATCATATTTATCTTCAATTAATGATTCAACAATTCACACATAAAACATCATGTTTTATTATACTGTAGGTGTATTATTTTTGAAAACCTATTCAGTGACATAATTCTGATGGTTGTTTGTCGCCATCTGTTGGTTACACAATGTAAATGCTTTTACCAGCGTCAAAAATTCACCAACGCCATGTTTCATTAAAGAGCCCCTATTATGGGTTTTTGAAAATGACCTTCCATGTAGTGTGTAACACAGCTCTTAGTGAAGTGAAATATCCAGCTAAAGCTCAAATCTGAAAGTGGACAGTTTTTAAAACTATTGATTCATCTATAAAAGAGTCGACTCATAGTGGTTTAAATGAATCGTCTTCATAACGAATCTTCAGCTGTTTTGGCGTGACGTCTTCGCGAAACATAATGGTTGCGCTTGCAGACCTGGCAAAATTCAAACCTGCGGCCCCGCCCACTAACACAGCAGCAAGACGCTCATAAAGACGCTGTGTTTACCTGGATATTATTGGAAGTGTGAGGGAAAGGAGTCGTTCAGAAATCTGCACGCTTAGTTTCTGCCTCCATCTTGTAATGGACAGACGACACCAGGGGTGCAGGCAAAATAAGGACAAAATATTAGGTACACCGGTTGGCTGCTGAACGCTGGAAAAGGCTTGCGAATGGAGAGCGGGAGCCCGCGGAGATAGTATGTAGGAGGACAGAGGATGCTACAACCTCCCAGCTAGGGATGTGATCGTTTAGAAAAGCAGAATACAGGTAAGCACTTAAAACATATAGCTGTTCACGGATGAGGTGCCACAGCAATGATTGCAAATAGAAATGATCTACATGTTTTGTTACTAGTAACCGCGTGTACTGTATCAGGTTAACTCTTTATATTCTCATATCGCGTCTAATGCCACGTTGTAAACGTGACGCGTGCTGCTTTGTTTGTTCAGAATAGTTTAGCTTTTGCTGCTGTGTGGATTAAAACTGAATGTGTGTCATACTTAACATAAGCAATAAGCTTGTGTTTAACTGCACTGCTTTCGGCGCTGAGGTGTGTGAGTAACACTGTTGAGAACCGGGTACTGTTTACTGTGGTGTTAGTAAGTTTACTTTGAAGCGTGTTTCGGGCGTCCGCTGCGATCAGATCCTATACCAATGTTGGCAACCCGGGGGCTTGATAAACCATGCTGGGCATTTTACTGTCTCACGCTGAACACTGTCGACCAATCGCAACAGGCTGTCATCGGTCCAATCAGAGCAGATTAGCTTAGCAGCTAAGCAGGGGTTTGGAAACAAATGAATCACTGAACGATTCATATGGGAGTCGCTGGGATAATTAGGTAAAAATAAATGCAAATTATAAGACCATAAATGTGTTTTTTGACCTTGCATACATTCAGTATGTTGTTGGAGACCCATAAAACTGAAATATGACCCTTTTCAATGTGTAATAGGGGCTCTTTAAACTGTGATTTTAATCTTTACCATAAACATCAGTGTTTATATCTGAACTATAAACTGTTCTCCCAGCACTTCTGTGTTATTTAATTGTTTGTAACTCACTGAAAAAGTGTAAAAGCTGAATCTCTCTCGATGCAGATTTGAATGCAGCGATTTGAAGGATTAATAAACATATGCAAATCATTATCATTTATCGTTCATGTTGCGCGGGTTTGAACTGAGATCACAATCTTTTAATGTTTAATTGTGCAGCTTTACACTGAATGCATTAATGCAGGCTAAACAAGCAGTGACAGAAAACACTTTAAATTAATAGCCTAAGAAAGCATTTAGGTAGGTCCCACCACAACTTTTCCCGTCATCATTATATCTTACATCATTAAATTAAATTAAATCATTTAATACATTTTGCTATTTAGAACTCTATTCTATTTGGAATAGTTCTATACTTGTTTGGTTAAGTTTGACATCTAGGACTAGTTTGCAAAATAGGTTTTGTGAAAAAGCCAATTTTTTTTTCTAAATTGAATACTTGAACCCCTATAATGGCAGCTAGTGATTTGAGTCTCTCAGAAGATCTTCCTAAGAATGAGACATTTTATTTTATAATACTTAATAGATCTATCATTATTCACTAACCATAATGTCATTGCAAACTTGTACGACACTCTTTCTTTTTTAAGCAAAACACTCTTTCCTGACCAAGGAATAAAATGAGCATAAACTTCCTTCAGCATTATTGGGGGATATGTTTGGAAATATATATTGCAGACATATATTGTACATTATTTTAGAAATAATTCGAGCCTCTTGCCTGCAAATGAGATTTTTGTGTTGTATTTTTCCTGCAGTTGATTGTCCATTTAAAAAAGGAGAATCAGTCTTTGAAGGAGCAGCTGGCTCTGATGACTGGAGAGCAGAGAAGTGACAAGTTAACCCAAGAAGAGATCCAGCAGTAGGAACCTGTATTTCTTAACTTTGCTTTATTGTTTTTTGCTTATTTTATTTTTATTTGGTGGCGGCATGGTGGCTCAGTGGTTAGCACTGTCACCTCACAGCAAGAAGGCCGCTGGTTCGAGTCTCGGCTGAGCAGGTTGGCATTTCTGTGTGTAGTTTGCAGGTTCTCCCCATGTCCACGTCATTTTCCTCCGGGTGCTCTGGTTTCCCCCACAGTCCAAAGACATGTGCTATAGGTGAGTTGAAAAAAACTAAATTGGGCATAGTGTATGAATGCATGTGTGAATGTGAGAGTGTATGGGTGTTTCCCAGTACTGAAAGAAAATGCAAAAAATGCCGGAATAGTTGAAGGCTCACTGTGGCGACCCCTGAAAAATAAGGGACTGAGCTGAAGGAAAATGAATGGATGTTTTTACCTGATCAAGTATCTGACAAGACGAAGACCACTGCTGCGTCTGTAGAATATTTTGCTTTTTCTTTATTTTGATCTTTATTAAGGAATTATGCTCATTTGAGAATTCAGATTCTCTTATTTGGCAAGACAAGGCAAGGCAAGTCTATTTATATAGCACATTTCATACACAGTGGCAATTGAAAGTGCTTTACATAAACAAGAATAAAAAGACAAGTATAAGAAAATAAAAAAGCAAATAATAAGAATGATTAACAGATATAAAAGAATGAAAAGAAAATAGTGTGATCTGTGGGACGTAGCACAGTGCTTATTCAGTAAAGGCACAGCTAAACAGATGTGTTTTCAGTCTTGATTTGAATGTGCCTAATGTGGGAGCACATCTGATCATTTCTGGAAGCTGATTCCAGCAGCGAGGGGCGCTGTTATGGCCCGTTTCCACTGAGTGGTACGGTACGGATCGGTTCGGTACGCTTTTATGGCTGTTTCCACTGTCAAAAGCGTACCGAACCAAACCGTACTATACCACTTTTTTGGCACCCTTTCGAAAGGGTACCAAAGACGAGAAAGGGCACCAAAAGGTGGAGCTACACGCGCAGCTGAACGCTGATTGGTTTACAGAGATACGTCACGATCTCGTGGAGCTAGCCAGAATCAAAACAATGGAGCCGCCATGTTTTTAAATACACAGCTGAGACAACTATATGCATATAATAACGATACATGGATGACCCGGGCTTAAAACAAACCTTGTTGTTGTCTTGATGAACAACCACAAAGCCAAGAATCTGCCGTGTCCTGTTGTTGTTTTACGAGGCTGTCTAAAAGTGCGAGCGGTGCCCGCAATCATGTCTAGATTTGATATAACGAACTTCTTGAGCTGATGATAATAACGTGTGTGATTAATGAAGCATCTTCAACATCTGATCCATTCAGAAATAAAAAAGGACAAACGCGAGAGTGAAGCGCAGAAAAAAGGAGAAGCCCAACAAAACACAGGAGCAAATAGTTTCGGCAACCTGAACAATCTGCCATGAACAAATTATGAACAAACTGCCATGTTTATCATCACCTTTTGGACTATTATGAACTCAGACTGTCGGAATTACTCTCTAACAGAGGCTACATGTGCTGGTGAAGATTACAGATACAGATGAGAGGTTAGCTCTGACTGTGGGCTACTGTATATGTTGCGTGCTGTTTTTGAACTCAAATAAGGACTTAATGTCTGCTGTGTGTAGTTTATCTGTAAGTGGTAACATATCAGAGACTGTAAGGGTCTGTATGTGTTCATATATGTTGCATTTATTTATTTATTTTATATAATTGCAGACGTTACAGTAGGCTGTAACACTGTCACACTGTCATTGATCTGCAGTTATAATTAAATCATGTTCATAGAAATGTTAGTAATAAACATTTATAAACAAGTATTAATATGTTTAAAGCATCTGTTTTGTTAGAAGAGCTTCTCTTATAATGTGAACGACCTGTACAGCTTTACTGTTGACATTTATTCGAGCGAGAATGACGTCGACTGAAACTCTCTGTAGTACACCACGCCCACCAAAAGGGTACCCTTTGTAGTGGAAACGCAAGCCTGATAAAGGTGACCCGTACCGACCCGAACCGTAAGAGCGAAGAGCGATGATCGTGCACCCACAGTCCTGCTGCTTTCAAGAGCTCAAGATAAAAAAAAATAAATACAAAAAAAAAAACATATTCTTTTGTAAGCAGCTGCGGTCACTGCTTTTTAATTATTCTTTAAACAGATTATTAACAGGTTGATCATTCTTTCATTATCAAATATGGTATGTTTCACCTGCTTTCTTTTGCTTACAGTTATTTTTGTTAATATGGTTTAATTATATTTTTTCACAATAACACTGCTTTAATGAGAGATTACCACCCATTTATGTGTAGTTAACTGGTGATCTGGCACTATTAGCCAGGACAGGTTACTGTGCATATTTTAGATGCATGACAATAATATATATTTTTAAATATAATGTTTTTTTTTAAGAAAAGTTTTGTTGAATTAAAAAGTGCACCTATACGGCTATATTTTCCTTGTTTTGACACATTAAAAAATTGTGGCTAAGAAATACTTATTTGGTGTGGTCAGAGATAAATTTTGGTAAATTCTTAATTTTGAGCCCTGAAAAGTCCTGTGAAATAAAAACTGATTGCATTGCGACACAACCCATTTGCCCATGCACACTGAGCAAGCTAATACACAACACACACAAGAAGTTAAATGAATGAGATGGCATGTGGACATAACACCACATCTAAATCAAGTCATTTTAGCATGTCAAAGTCAAATTTATGCATATAAAATATATTTTCCCAGCAAGAAAAGTGTGGCTAGTGAAAATAGCGAATGGCTAGTAACGTTGGAAATCTACTAGCCACAGTCGCTGGTGATCAAAAAAGTTAATGTTAAGCCTTGCTGTAATGTATTGAGGTCCTAGGCCATTTAGTGATTTATAGACAAGTAATAATACTTTAAAATCTATTCTGAATGTAACTGGGAGCCAGTGTAAAGACCTGAGGACAGGTGTGATGTGCTCTGATTTCCTGCTTCTGGTCAGAATCCTGGCCGCAGCATTCTGGATGAGCTGCTACTGTCTGACTGTCTTTTTGAGAGGGCCCATGAGGAGGCCGTTACAGTAATCCACCCTGCTGCTGATAAAAGCATGAACAAGTTTTTACTAGAAACAGCATCTGATTCTTGCAATGTTTTTGAGATGATAGTATGCTGATTTACCAACTGCTTTGACATGACTATTGAAACTTAAGTGCATGGCAGCATTTCCAGTGTCTAAAAACGCATAGATAGCTTATCCAGCTTCGCATACATTTTTTTTTATTTGGGGGTCTGTATAGGTGGAGTACCGCCAAGATTTGTGAGTCGACTTTGCAGACCTGACTCACCTCTTGAAGCTTGAATTAATAAAGAGTTCTACCATCAAATCCTCAAATCCTTATTTCAATCAAACAGTTTCCAGGACATGAATGATGCCAAGACCCTATAATTTTCCACAGCATGTCCCCCAATTCTCCTACTTACAGTTTAGGTAATTTAGCTTCCAGATTCTGAAAATGGGATATGTAAATAAATAAATGTGATTTTTTTTTCATTCATTTTCTTTTCGCCTTAGTCCCTTTAGTAATCTGGGGTTGCCACGGCGGAATGAACCGCCAACTTATCCAGCATATGTTTTACGCAGCAGATGCCCTTCCAGCTACAACCCATCATTGGGAAACACCCATACACTCATTCACACACATACACTACGAACAATGTAGCTTGCCCAATTCAGCTGTAGCGCATGTCTTTGGACTTGTGAGGGAAAGAGAGCACCTGTAGGAATCCCACACTAACATGGGGAGAACATGGAAACTCCACACAGAAATGCCAACTGACCCAGCCAAGGCTCAAACGAGCGACCTTTTTGCTATGAGGCGACAGCGTTACCCACTGTGCCACCACGTTGCCCATTTACATTGATTTGAATTTATAAGTAGTAGCCTGTTTAACAGTTCACATGCACTTAATTCTTATTATTATGTTGGTACCTGGGTGATGCAGTGGCGCAGTAGGTAGTGCTGTCGCCTCACAGCAAAAAGGTCGCAAGTTTGAGCCTTGGCTGGGTCAGTTGGCGTTTCTCTGTGTGGTGTTTGCATGTTCTCCCTGCCTTCACGTGGGTTTCCTTCGGGTGCTCCGGTTTTCCCCACAGTCCAAAGACATGTGGTACTGGTAAAATGGGTAGGCTAAATTGTCCGTAGTGTATGAGTGTAAATGAGTATGATCCCAGTAATGGGTTGCGGCTGGAAGGGCATCCGCTGCGTAAAACAAATGCTGGATAAGTTGACGGTTCATTCCGCTGTGGCGACCCCAGATTACTAAAAGGGACTAAGCCGAAAAGAAAATGAATGAATGAATGAATGTTGGTACCTGAATGGTCATATGTTATGTGAAATATCTTATTTAGGTCAGAAAAAAAAATAATACAAAAATACAACCTTTTGTATTGTAATACAGTCCTTTTGTATTCTCATATTTTGGTAATATAATTAACATTTGGTAAATTTGGCAATGTATATGTAAATGTTTGACCACAATTTTTGTGACTAAAAAGTAGATCATTTTGAGTGTTCAACAAAAGAGTAGGAAACATTTGAGATAATTTAATTATTAATGGGCCATTCTGTTAGTTAGTGACATGCACTATTGTATTGGAGCAGCATGGACTTTTTTTAAATCATTTTTTATTTTAATAGCGCTTTTACAATGTAGATTGTGTCAAAACAGCATAATAGATGAAGACAGTAAAATATACATAATAACATAATATTTAAAATTGTGGAACATTCTAGCAATTCAGACAGTGATGTGTGTAGTGGAAGAATGCTGGTGTAGTTCTAGTTAAATTGAAAATGCTTTAGTTCATTCATTCATTCATTTTCCATCGGCTAAGTCCTTTTATTAAACAGGGGTCGCCACAGTGCAATGAACCGCCAACTTATCCAGCATGTTTTATGCAGCGGATGCCCTTCCAGCTGCAACCCATCACTGGGAAACACCCATACACACATACACCCATACACACCTACACTATAGACAATTTAGCTTACCCAATTCACCTATAGCGCATGTCTTTGGACTGTGGAGAAAAAAACACGCGAACACAGAGAGACCATGCAAACTTTGCACAGAAATGCCAACTGACCCAGCTGGGGCTCGAACCAGTGACCTTCTTGCTGTGAGGCGATCATGCTACCCACTGCGCCATCGTGACGCCTCTGCTTTAGTCCAGTTTATTATAAATGTCTCTGTTGAAGGTCAGTTCAGTTTAGTTCAGATCTGTTTAATGCAAGGGACACTGCTGAATATTAATCCAAGAGCAACTCCATCTATGTGCAGCTCTACCAGTTCCAGCCAAGCAAGCCAGAGCTGACAGTAGCAGAATCAACCAAAGGAAGTGAGGAAAAAAGGCAACACCAACTTGAAAGAAACCAAGCTCAGTTGGTCACGATCCATTCCAAACGTCTTGTGCAGAGCTGCAGTCTGGACATTGGAGGGTTGATAATTATAGGTGTCTGTCATGAAGAAAGATGCAGGTCCAAGTAGGTCATTGGGCAGGTGTTCAGACTAGCTGATTGGATCAGTGGATCAGATTTATGTCACTGTGGTCTTTGCAGGAATCAGTGTTACACTCTTGACTCACTGATGACCACACCAACCATCTGCTCAGGATACAGGCCTGATCGATCACCTAAGAAGAAAAAGACTGACTAACATGAGCGTAGATGCCATTAAATTACATTGTCTTTTGAGAAGTGTTTCTAGCTCGTTACACTGATTGATGCAGCCTAACAATCCTTAAGAGGACGCCTAAGCTGTCTACGTCCGCAGTTTACTTTTACTGCTCTATGTGTTAATGTTTGTTTTGTAGGAGGATGCATGAGAATTATTCCTGTTTTTCTAGGATGGAAGAATGGGTGAATGTATATCTGGAGGACCCTGACTGTGAAGTAACATTAGACCTGGGGCCTGATATGAGAAAAATCCAGTTTTGTTTCTCTTTGCTAAAGGTGAGTGAATTAATTAATCGATTTATTGATTCAATTCACTTCTATTGATTTTTATTTCTATAGCATTTTCTACGATGTAAAGTATGTCAAAGCAGCTTAACATAGAGGAAGTTCTAGTAAATTAAAACTGCTTCAGTTCAGTTATTGCAGATTAGTGTAATGTAAATGTCACTGTTGAAAGCCAACCACTGAAGAGCAACTCCACCAATGCACAGCTCCACTAGTCCCAAACCATTGGGACATTGATAGAATCTGTTGCTGTCAAGATTAGGCTGTTTTCTTTTCAAAATCTTGAATATATTTATTCGAAACACTCACACTTATTCGAGTGACATTGAGAAAATGAAAGCACACAAGTTATAATCATAATGAGTTTCATTTTCGTAGCCTACACGAACACTTTTTTAGCTTTCAGCAGGCATTTGGCGATATGGAAGCTCAGTCAAGTCAGCACTCCTAATCGTTAAAATTTTATTAAAAAACACCGATTTATGTGATGCAATATTGGTCATTCGTGCATTTAATATTTTCTACTTTATTATTTCACTTATACATTTGAAGATAACCTAATAACTAGGCCAGTGCTTACAATTATAAGAAATAATCATGATAATCAAACATCAGTTTTTCATCCCAAATACATAAACAATTAGTTTCTAAAACTGTGTCATTTTAATTTTTAGATTTATTTTTGGTTTGTGGATTTATTTTAGGATTTCGGTGAGGGTCATGATGACCCTACACTGAACTTTCTTTCAATGCATGTGTCAAATTCTTGGACGCACGGTATCCAGGGTAATGTGAGCATACCAACAAGATGGACTTACTGTATCCAACAGGAGCAACTCTGCATGCAAGAAACAGATGATTGAAAGGGATGTCTGGGTGATTGTTTAAAAAAAACAAACAAAAAAAAAACATAAAACCACAGCTGCCCAACTCTAGTAGAATTAAATGTGCACCTTATCTCCCCTGTTTCCACCAAAACTGTTTGTTGGGAGTTCCAGGGTCAGTGTATATATAGCCAGGCTGCCATAGTCAACCTTTTGGTCACTCGCGCCAATCCCAAACATTGGTGTCAATGGTGCCAGCAGCAAAAATCTGGGGCTGTGGACAATGTGAAACATGTATTGCTCTCTGATGAGTCCACCTTCATTGGCTTTCCCACATTTAGGAGAGTTTCGGTGTGGAAAAGCCACAAAACAGCGTACCACCCAGCAATATCATGGCATTCCCTATGCCCAATACTTGTGCTAGATGGGCGAGTCACTGCCAAGAACTACCGAACCATTCTGGAGGGCCATGTGCACTTAGTGATTTAAACATTGTATTCTGAAGGTGGTGTCGTGTATCAGGATGATAATGCACCAATGCACATGGCAAGTCTAGTAACAGAGTGGTTTGGTGAATATGAAAGGGGAACATCTCCCATGGCCTGAACAATCACCAGATCTAAATATTATTGAGCCACTTTGGGGTGTTTTGGAGAAGCAAGTCAGGAAACATTTTCCTCCACCATCATAACGTAGTGACCTGGCCACTATTCTGCAAGAAGAATGGCTCAAAATCCCTCTGGCCACTGTGTTGAGCTTGTATCTGTCATTCCCAAGACGAATTGATGCTGAATTGACCACAAAAGGAGGCATACTCATGAATTATTGTGGTCTAAAACTAGGTGGATGTGAATGCTTAGATAAAGTTCAGTATTACATCGTGATGTTTGGTCGTTATACTCTCTGCACAATGAGAAAAATATTTAAGGCATTTATATATCAAACAGTTTTGGGACTATGAAGATGCCGGTCACACCATGGGTGACACCCTCCTGTGACCACCTCATAGGGTCATCCAATCACAATGCTGGATTTGAAAGGCACGGTCATTTCAATCCCGCTTTCCAGGGATAAAAACATTCTCTAAAAAAAGTGGAATAATTGATTGTAAAAGGTTGCTTGTTGGTTGACTGCCGCCTTCAGAAATCTGCATGTTGCAGGATTGAGGAACCTCTTCCTTCAAGGGTAAAAACGATGGAAATTTGCAATCTGCACATTCCAGATTATACAGATCAATGCAAAACACTCTACAGCCGAAGATTGGCATTGAGGTGAGAAGTTTATTTGGCTTGGTAAATTATTGTGGTCGATTCATCCCCAACCTGGCTACTAATGCAGATTCTTTGAGGTGTCTTACTTGGTCATGGGGAAAGGAACAAAAGACTGCTATTAAAATATTGAAGGCAGCACTGGCAAGTTCTCAAATTATGTTGTACTACAGCCAGGAGGCAGACACACAGGTGATTGTAGATGCCAGGCCAGTAGGGGTTGGTGCTACTTTGATGCAAGCACAAGGCAATGGTGTGTTCACACAAGTATGCTTTGCCAGTCACACTCTGACAGATGCAAAGGTGGTATTTTTCTGTGGACCGATAGAGAAGCACTGGCCATAGTGGGGGCCTGTAAGAAGTTTCACGTCTTCTTGCACGGTCAAGATTTTTCAATGATAACCAACCACAAACCATTAGAGGTGATTTACTCACCAAAATCAAAACCGCCTGCCAGGATTGAACATTGGGCTTTATGGCTACAGTCATACAGATTTAAAATGATCTACAAACCTGACCCACAAAATGCAGCAGATTCAATCTATTGTCTCACTGTAAACCTACCACCACTGACAAAAAGCAAGGATGAGCACATTTATTTTGTTGCAAAACATGCTGTCCTGTAAACTTTTACACCTCGTGACTTTGAGGAACTAGCAGTGGCAGTTAGCGCAATTTGAGCAAGTGTATCCAGCAGTGTTGTTGGAGTTCACGTGGTCATGATTACACACGGATCAAAGATGAACTCTTATGCATTGGCACCTTGATTCTAAGGGTAACACGCATTGTTGTCCCTCAAGCAGACAGGTATCATACTCTGTTGATGGTCCATAAAGGGAATCAAGGGTTTGTAAAAACCAAACAGCCTTTGTACAAAGGAATGGTGGCCCAGAATTAATAAAAATGCAGAGCAACTTGTCAGGTTCTGTGCTGTATGTCAAATAAATAGGACATTTCCCAGACCTGTTCCAGTCACACATACGGAAATGCCACAGAAACCATAGCAAATTGTGGCTATTTATCCATGTTGGCCATTTCCTTCAGGCAAGCTTTTGCTGATTTTAACAGTATTATTCTAGATGAGTGGAGGTAAGTGTGCTTCACCCCGTCACAGCTAACTACATCATCAGAAGTTTGACTTGGATGTTTGCCACAAAAATTTGAGAATTTTTTTTCTGACAATAGCACACAGTTTACAGGGGTAGAATTCAGAGAATTCTTGGAACTCAATGCCCTTCAGCACAGACACATAACATTGTACTAGCCTCTAGCAAATGGTGAGGTCGAGAGACAGAACAGAATGCTCTGCCAAGCCATATGAGCTGCTCAGAAGGAAATGTACACAATCTTACTGGTGTACTGCTCCACCCCAAATTCTGTTACTGGCTGTAGCCTTTCTAAATTTTTTTTCAGTTTTTAACTCCATACAAATCTGCCTAAGTAAGCGGTGTTACTTCAGTTGTAGTTAGAAATGTGGCTGTCAGACAAAGAGACACTATTCTAAAGGAAAAAGGTAAACAGGCATGTGATAAAACATGAGCAACAGTTATTTAGGCAGGTGTTCTGCTCAAACAGTCAATACAAGTTGACCACAGCATTTGAGGCAGAGCCATACCATGTTGTGTAAAGGAAATGTCCATCAGTCAAAAAAAAAAATGGTGTGATGAGAGATGTCTCTTAAGTCAAAAGATGGGTTTCACAACAAATTCAGAATGCTGATGTTGACAATGCCTGGATGGGATCAAAGTTGACGTCTAAAGAACCGTCTGGACATGTGCCTGGGAGAGAACTATCTGTACTTAGACCTCAGAGGACCAGAAGAAAAACTCTTGCACTGAAGGATTATATTAGATAGGCAGTTGCCATAAAGGGAAATATATTCCGTTACTGACTAGGTAGGGTAATCAACCCCCAGCCATCAAGGAAACAATGGTGTCCGTGTTGTTGGACTGAGTTTTGAGTACATTATCAGGAATGTTCTAAAACAAAGAAAACAGAAAACCTATGTTGATTAAGAGTGTTACAAGTTTAGTATTTTGGGTAAATATGTTTAAGAAGTGATTAGGCATGAGCCAGTATATGATTCTAATGAAATATCATGGTTTCACAGCATCACTGTATTGTGACTGTATTGTGACTGTACTGGTCTTTTTAAATGTCTGGGTAAAAAATAACAACAACAACATTTCCACATTGAACACAATATTTTATTTAAAATATTTTGGAACAGTAAACATGTCAGGCTAAATAATTAAAATGATTCATTGACTTATGCTATCTCCATTAGTTTCTTGCAAAGAAACTTGCAAAGGCATCTTTGGATATCTTTATTTTCATTGGATATATTAAGCAACTGCACTGTTCAGGTCTACTGCATGCTTGGATGTTGCCGTATAAGCATTTTGTTTTTCAAATCTTTCTTGAATTGTGGGTTGACTAGCTTTTGATGTGGAGGATCCTTTTTTTGCGCTGTGCCTTAAGAAACTAAAGGAAATAATCATAAACAACATGTTAAAAACTTAAATATACACCATAGGAATGGCATAACAGGAAACGTTAATGGTTTTAAATCCTTCACTTTTCCAAACCGCGCTAAACCTTGAAATCTGTTGAAACCATGAAGTGATGTTTGCGTTGTTAAAACACTAATTGCAATTGTAACGGCACACATATGTATTGTTTAGTTTTGTGTTGAGGATCTTGAGATGTGGTTCATTGTGATGAATAAGCGTGTGTCCAAAAAAGAACAGATGTAGTGTAGTGACCAGTAGGGGGAGTTAGAGGAAAGGAAGAAAGTTATGGAAGAAGGAAATAAAAGAAGGGCACTATATGTTCAGCTTTTATTATGTAGTTAGATAAACATTACATGTGTGAATGACTGCTGCTGTGTTTTTGTGGACATAATCAAAATTCACTGGTTAAAAGTGTCCTTCCTTTTCAGGCAAGAGTGCGTGAGAAACCCTGTGCTGGCAGTGGTATTCCATTAACAGGCATGCTAGATGGAGAAGACAGACGATCTCATGAAGATGTCCAAAAGCTGCAGGAGATGTTGGCACACCGTGATAATGAGATCAGTATCTTTTTCTCAGTTCAATTATCAGTGTTGTGCAAGTTACTTCCAAACTGTAATACAACACAGATTACTTGTTACTGTTATTTAAAAGTAATCCCTTACATTACAATATTACTGTCTCAGAATTGTAATGTTACATTACTCTCATATTACTTTTTAGTTACTTTCACCAAAATAACTACAGAATTAGAACTTAACATTCTAAAATTACCAAATGTACTGCAGAGCATTTTACATCCAGTAGAAAGCGATATGATAAAGCAGAATGACTGTCACCTAGCCAGGCTACTAACAATATAGTATATAATTGTGACGTGAAGGCTCAAAACAATGACAGTCAGATTCACAAATGATCTGTTAAAAGTATGGTAGAGGTAAAGTGGTTATCTGGCAATATCTGTAAATAGCTTGACAAATAGACAACAGGCCTATATGTAATTTCCAATGCCATGACAAAATGCAGATTTCTTTTCTCTTCTTATTGTTGCCATTATTTTATTCACTTTTAATTCAGGTGGCTCACAACACAAAACTGTCATGCACAAAGTAAGCATGATAGACAGACAGTGTTTTGAGTGCACGCGAGGAGTTTTGTCCACGGACTGAGGAAACTGGTGCGTTCGCTTACTTGTATTACATGAATGCGCTCTCAACTTGTAATACTGCGCTTACGACATCTGTCAGTGAAATAACACCATATGCACGTACGACCATCTCGCGAATGTACTGTCTTCTGCCATTTTTATCTATTTGCCGCTTTTCCGCTTTTCCGCTGTGCGTTAGGGCTTAACGTTACTGCGAACCAGGCTGAGCCAATAGGCCTGGACCTTGAGCGCAGAGGCTGAAATCATTCCGCGTTCAAAGTAAAAAGTTCCAATAGCCAGAGGGAGATTAATGACAACACAAACATTTATGTTCACTCACCACGAACAGGAAATAGAACTGTGGAATTTTTTATTTGTTAATGTCTTGCGAGCGAAAAGTTTGTTGTAGTGCACGCGTTACTGAAAATGTACCGAGTAAAATAGTACTGAAAATGTATTAGTAATGCCTTACACTACTGCGTTACAGGAAAATGTAATACATTACTGTAATACATTACTTTTGTAGCGCATTACTCCCAACACTGTCAATTATAGAGGCCAAAGAATATATATTTTTTGCCATACTATATTTATTTGAATACATTTTTAGCCTGATTACCATGTACTTAGGCTTAATAATATAAGTTGCTTGATGCTTTAGAAAAGATTTTTGGCTATATTAGCCCCTTCATCTATTGACCTATTTTACAACCACAGATCAGAAAAAGTTGGGACAGTATGGAAAATGCAAATAAATTTATGTTGCCTTGTATTTCAATGCAGACAGCACATTATTTAATATAAATAATATTAGTGACTGGTGTGCTTTGGGTCATTGTCCTGCTGGAAGGTAAACCATCGCCCCAGTCTGAGGTCAAGAGCACTCTGAAGCAGGTTTTCATTCAGGATGTCTCTGTGCATTGCTGCATTGATCTTTCCCTCTATCCTGACTAGTCTTGCAGTTCCTGCTGCTGAAAAACATCCCCACAGCATGATGCTGCCACCACCATGCTTCACTGTAGGAATGGTATTAGCCTGGTGATGAGCGATGCCTGGTTTTCTCCAAACGTTATGCCTGGCATTCACTCCAAAGAGTTAAATTTTAGTCTCATCAGACCAGAGTTTTCAGATGCCTTTTGGAAAATTCCAGGCGGGCTGCTATGTGCCCTTTACTAAGAAGTGGCTTCCGTCTGGCCACTCTACCATATAGGCCTAATTGGTGGATTGCTGCACAGATGGTTGTCCTTCTGTAAGGTTCTCCTCTCTCCACAGAAGAATGCTGGAGCTCAGACAGGATGACCATTGGGTTATTGATCACCTCCCTGACTAAGGCCCTTCTCCCCCAATCACTCAGCTTAGATGGCTGGCCAGCTCTAGGAAGAATCCTGGTGGTTTCAAACATCTTCCACTTACGGATGATGAAGGCCACTGTGCTCATTGGAACTTTCAGAGCAGCAAACATTTTTCTGTAACCTTTCCCAGTATTGTGCCTGTCAATCCTGTCTTGGAGGTCTATAGACAATTCCTTTGTCTTCATGCTTGGTTTGTCCTTTGACATGCACTGTCAACCCTGGGACCTTATATAGACAGATGTTTTTTTTTTTTTTTTAAATCATGTTCAATCAACTGAATTTACCACAGATAAACTCCAATTAAGCTGCTGAAATATTTTAAGAGTGATCAGTGGAAACAGAATGTACCTGAGCTTAATTTAGAGCTTCATGGCAAAGGCTGTGAATACTGATGTACAGTTGAAGTCAGAATTATTAGCCCCCCTTTAAAAAAAAATTCTTTTTTAAATAATTCCCAAATGATGTTTAACAGAGCAAGGACATTTTCACAGTATGTCTAATAATATTTTTTCTTTTTGAAAAAGTCTTATTTGTTTTATTTCAGCTAGAATAAAAGCAGTTTTATTTTTTTTAGAACCATTTTAAGGTCAAAATTATTAGCCCTTTAAGCTATTTTTTGTGTTAGTCTATAGAACAAACCATCGTTATACAATAACTTGTCCAATTACGCTAACCTGCCTAGTTAACCTAATTAACCTAGTTAAGCCTTTAAATGTCACTTTAAGCTGAATAGAAGTGTCTTAAAGAATATCTAGTCAAATATTATTTACTGTCATCAAGGCAAAAATCAAATAAATCAGTTATTAGTAATTGGTTATTAAAACTATTATGTTTAGAAATGTGTTGAAAAAATATTCTCTCCGTTAAACAGAAATTGAGGAAAAAAATTAACAGGGGGGCTAATTAATCAGGGGGGCTAATATTTCTGACTTCAACTGTACATGTGATTTAATTTTTTTTTTTAATATAAATTTGCAACAATTAAAACTAAATTCTTTGT
>CAIGQZ010001535.1:1257861-1282460 GCA_903798205.1 Danio tinwini | reverse complement strand
ATATATATTGTTAAAGTCAGAATTATTAGCCCCCCTTTGAATTAGTTTTTCTTTTTTAAATTTTTCTCAAATGATGTTTAACAGAGCAAGGAAATTTTCACAGTATGTCTGATAATATTTCTTCTTCTGGAGAAAGTCTTATTTGTTTTATTTTGGCTGGAATAAAAGCAATTTAAATTTTTTAAAACTCATTTTAAGGTCAATAATATTAGCCCCTTTAAGCTATATATATATTTTTTTTATAAACCATTGTTTTACAATAACTTGCTTAATTACCCTAACCTGCCTAGTTAACCTAATTAACCCAGTTAAGCCTTTAAATGTCACTTTAGGCTGTATTGAAGTGTCTTGAAAAATATCTAGTCAAATATTATTTACTGTCATCATGACAAAGATAAAATAAATCAGTTATTATAAATGAGTTATTAAAACTATTATGTTTAGAAATAAGTTCTATCCGCTGAACAGAAATTGGGAAAAAAATAAAATAAACAGGAGGCTAATAATTCAGGGGGCTAATAATTCTGACTTCAACTGTATATGTGTGTGTGTGTGTATATATATATATATATATATGTATATATATATATATATATATATATATATATATATATGATTTGCTATTGCAATCTAAACTCACTATTTGGCTCTCCTTTAAAAAAAATTTCCACCTACACTTACAAACCTCCATAGACTGATATCTGTGTTGCATGTACATCAATAGCTCAAGCTGTGTCAGCTCTGTGACTGGAAGATTTAGTTCATGCAAACCCACTGACTGGGATTTCCATTTCCATTCACACAGCACCAGGCAAGTATATAGAGGAATTTTCCACTGAAAACAAGTACCTTGACACAAAAATACCAATGTCATGATAGGCAGAGGTCGAACTTATTTAGCACTGGTTGGTAAACAATTTGAACAACCTACAGTATATGTTAAACATTAATTAGAGCAATGTCAGTATTGTTTTTGATTTTTTTACAAAAATATATTAAAATGTCAAGGGACAATTCACTAAAACATCAAGATTTACTTACTATTTACTCTCCCTTAATTGGTTGAAACTTTTATGAGTTTCTTTTTTCCATTGAACACAAAATAAGATATTTTAAATAAACCTGTAATGTGACGGGGGCGATGACAAAGGGGTGCGGATCCAAACGCAGGTTTATTGAACAGAGAATGGTCAGGCAAGCAACAGTCAACACAGGAGCAAATAGATGTATACGAGCGATCCAGTAGTGATGTGACGTTGTGCACCGAGGCTTCGATTCATGTATCAAAAAAACGATACATCTCGCAGTGAAGCAGTGTACCAGAGCTTGATTGGTTTTGCCATCATCACGTGATCAGTGACGTCCGAATCGTCATTTTTGCCTATACCCACGTGACTGATTTGAATTTTGATATAAAAGTTTAAACACCCTCATGGGTTAGTAAAGTGTATAGCGAGAGATCAGGCATCGATTACATACATTTCTACTGTTTCAAAGCACTGCACGAGTAATTAAACTAAAATACAATAGTAATTTACATTAAAAAGCTTTTATACCATACTAAAGTGTATTAGCATGTTTTTTTTACAACTATCGTTAAAGAAGACCACTGCATATTGTAGTATAGTGTGTAACAGAGGCTAGCTGGCGAGTGCCGTCCGAAACCTCACTCCCACAGTCTCCTCAGAGCATTCGCCTCCCATGCAGGAATCGCCGGTTCAATTCCCACTTGGAACAAGTGGGTGAGTTAAGGACCAGTTGAAGTACGATGAATGTCAATACTTTTGAATACCTTGGATTTTATTATGGTTATCGGTGGTGTAATGTAACATACCTCATGTGTAAAAACTACAGTAATTGAGTAATTTGTTTATATTACTATTGTTCTATTACTACATAAATGAGTTGGTCAGTTTTGAATATTTGACATTTTTGCAACACAGTGCTTTCCCACACTTTAACCAGTAGAGGTCCTCATCGAGCTCTGATTTAAAAAGCTTCGAGTAACGAACCTTTTTCTGCTAAAATTGAGTCGATCGGTTCACTGGTTCAGAAAGCTTCATTTCTCCATCACTGCAATGCAGAGTCATGCTCGATAAACAGGCAGATGGTCAAAACGGCAGGCAGCAGACAGGAATAAACAAACAAAACAAAGCAAGGTTCAAACACGGAAGGCAAGGCAAGAAAAATGTGTCGTAATGTTCACAAAACTGTTCAACAAGACTCAGCACAGATGTGTGTGTGAGGGCTCTTTTTATAGTCCATGTAATCAGTTCATGAGCGGCTTCAGCTGTGAGTGTATGCAATCAGAAAGGATCTAGGTCAGGTGTGTGAGTGGTGCATGACTGGATCTTGTAGTTCTTTTGCTTTGCAGATTTGTAGAGAACTGTGTTTGTGCACAGGCTGGATCGCTGGTGATCGTGACAAAACCTATAACCATTGACATCCATTCTAGTAAAAACAAATGCTACAAAAAAATTGGTTACAGGCTTCTACAGAGACCTTATAGTGATGTGAAAAATTATAACGAAGACTTACACATACACATGCAATATTTCATGTGCACATGATATGTGTGCCTATGTTATGCGTATGAGATACATATGTTGTGCACATGCAATATGTATGTCCATGTCATGCACACTCAATAATATGTAGTGTGCATGCGATATTTGTCGTGCGAATGCGATATGTATACAGTGCGCACTACAAAGTATTGCGTACGCATGCAAAAGTCTTTATTATTATTATTATTTTTGGCACGTCACTTCAGGTGCTCCGTAGGTTTCCAACATTCTTCAAAATATTTTATTTTGTGTTCAACAGAAGAAAGAAACTCATCCAGGTAAATGAAGAGAGAATTAGAATTTTTGGGTAAACTATATCTTTAAGTATATTATGATAATACAAGAAAATAATGCACTTTAGGTTTTTCTAAAGTCCCTTTAAATGGCCACGAAACCCTCCTGTCAGCAAGGTGTTTTCACACCTCTAGTTCAGGGCTTTTCAAACTTTTAGGACACACGCCCCCCCTAAGTTTTTCTAATTTCACTGAGCATTGAGCACGTTTGAATGGGCAACAATACTCTAATCTGATTTTAATACGATTAAGACAATACTCTGATTAAGAGTCTACCATGTAAACAGCGTTTTTTGATTCCCTTAATCCGACTAAAGTCATAACTGAACTAAACAGAAATAGAATTAAGACGTGGAGTATGAAGATATTAGTGGCAATATTGAAACACCACAATCAAACTATTACCGCCATGTTGGACTTTTCGCTGCATTTTGCGACAAGATGCACACACAAGGCTGTCAGTAAAGGACCGCACACACACACACATCACAAACAGTGTTGCCAGATTGGCCGGTTTTGAATTTGCATTCCAGCGGGTTTTGAATAGCTTCTGGGCTGGAATCAGTCAGCTACATCTGGCAACACTGATCATGAAATGCGGAAGTTTTTTTCTTTCTATTTGGCGTGCGCTATCAAATCCCATTAAAACATCTTCCACCAGTCCTTACTAAACATTTGCGTCTAATAACTCAGTTTGTTATGGTGTCATGAATGAAATATTCATTAATGAAAGTGCCGAACTGCAATTAAAGTCAAAAAATTAAAGATGAAACACTCAAAATGACATGAGACTCAGGAAACGTGGATAGCCTGGTGACGCAACATTCAAAAAGCACATCATGTAAAACCTTAATTATATTATTGTCTTATTCAGATTAAGGCAAATAACTATTACTGATGTCCATGTAAAGGTAGTCTATTTGTCTTAATGTCGTATGTCTTCAAAGTAAGTGAAAGATCCAGAAGGGCATCCTGCTGATTTAATTCAGAAGGGCACTTTTTTTGTCAGACGGCTCACCGGTTTGACTTTCATTCACAGTCATTCATTTTAAAAAGCACCGGGTCCATTTTATATGTATATATTTTACTCTGATAGTTAGGTGCCTGATAGTTAGATGTGGAACTAACGTTAATCCGATTCACTCTAGTGAATGCATAAAAATTGCCTTAAATTCTCACGCCCCCCTTAATAGGTGCTGGCACCCCCAGTTTGAAAACCCCTGCTCTAGTTTAGAAAAAGTCAGGAAAGTGAGCATGTCCAGCTCTGTTTAGGTGGGAGTGTTGAGGGAGGGAAAGGAGGAAGGAAGGAAGGATTTGCAAAAATGGGAGTTTCCCTTTGGGCACGCGCTGATTTTCACAGAGGCAAAACAAACACACAGCAAAGGGGAGAAAGACAGTGACTGTGTTTACATGGACATCAGTAATCAAACAATTTGCCAAATTATTAATTTGTCGACTTTAACTGCAGTTTGGCACTTTCACTTTTTATTCAGGAACATTTCCTGCATGTCTTGGGTTGACAGCATACTGGCAATGCTCCTGCAAGTAACCTGCTTTGAATAAATGTTTCATTTGCTAAAGAGACACAGCACTTGCACCTTTAATCTGAAATGTAGATACATACATTTATTAGCAAAACATGATATTTTAAAGACCCACTGAATAAACCTTAAAGAGGGTAAAGAGGAGGCTAATGATCACCTTGTTTGGCCCAAGACAAATTTGGAAAGCTCAAACCAGGAAATGAAAACATGGTGGCTGCAACAGTGATGACTCTCACATTGCAAGGTGTCATTTGTGATAAGTTGAGGAGCTAGAAGCAACAATGCAGTTTATGCAATTTTGCGGCTTTGAATTTTTATTTTTTTTATAAATTAATATCCTTAGGTAATGACTCATTAAATCAGTGAAAAAGTGGTAAATTAAAAGTCAGAATGTGCTTTGATACACCACCTTTTCGCACACACCTTCTAATATTAAACCATATAGCATGGTGCATATTGAAGTTCATGTGTTAAAATTACTCTTTAACATACTTGCTCTCTGTATACACATCTAGTGTGAAACAGGCCTCAAAGGTAGTTTACTTAAAAATGATCATTTACTCACCCCCATGTCAAATTTAGATGAATATAAACCTTTATGATTACTTTGAAGTGTCAAATTAGTACTGCCAATAGAGAGACAAACATCTGTCAGACTCCATTAAAATATCTTCATTAGTGTTTCAAAGTAGGAAAAGTCTTACAGGTGTGGTACAAAATGATGGTGAGTAAATGATAACACTTTTCATCAGATGGCGAACAAACCCCTTTATGCACTGCAAAAAATGCTGATCTTACTTAGCACTTTGTCTTGTTTCAAATCCAAATATCTAAAAATTCTTAAAATTAGATTAATTTTCTTGGTAGACAAAATGACATTAGATAATTGGCCTTGTTTTCAGGAAAAAAACTACCAAATTAAGTGTATATAGCTTAAAACGAGTAAAATAATCTGCCAGTAGGGTGAGAATTATTATTTTTTATTTAAAATAGAGGGGTAGCAAAATAATCTGGATATAAAAATATTTTTCTTACCACATTGGCAGATTATTGTACTTTGTGGCGAGGGAGTGGGGCAGAGAGCCGTGGAAACGGAATGAGGCCGCTGCGTAAGTGAATACACCTGTAGTGCGCACCGGCCTCGAATCCCACGGAAGGAGCTCTGGAATATAAGAGGAGGAACGATGGCAGAGAAAGCCAAGAGAGGACCGGGCCCGGACATACTGTTTTACTTTTGTTTTCAGTTTAGACTGCAGTCTCTTTGAGGAGCTGCCGTTCCTTTTATTAATAAATATTTGTTAAAACTTTATCAGTTCTCCGTTTCTTTCTTCCCAGCAGCCAGGTGGCTGTAAACTTTATTACATACTTGTTTTGAGCAAAAATACACAAAATTGCATTGTTTTTACCCTGAATCAATTAATTTAACTAAAACAATTAATTGAACTATCAAATAAAAATTATTTTAGGGACAACTACAATGCAGGGGTTCCATGGAAGCTTAGAGGTATCAATCTCAGTTGGAATAGCAGTGTTTTCAACAATTACAAACATCTTGTTTTGCTGTTCTTTAAAATGGGCTAGAAACATCAGAACAGTGGCACAAGTTTCATCACAACCCTCCAGAGTCTGGCTAAGAATGAGACTTACTCTGCTTAATGGATTAGTCTGAACAAATTGAAAGTACCACAAGATTCTTTGGAACTTGGTAGCTGTGGACTCTTTAAAGGTGTCATCAATCTCGTTTCAGTTTCCGGAAGAGGAAAGGCCTCTCCTTAAAAATCTCTTCGGTCCTGATAATATATCTCTTCTCTGTGAGAGAAAAGTCTCCAGCATCAATTTTCCAATTTTTTTTTTAACTTTGTTTTTAGGAGTCAGGGTTAAAACAGCCATATGCACCTTTGTGAAGTTTATTTATAAACTAATTTCGAGAGGATCACGTGATTATGATTGAACATGGCTGGTCATGCATTAACCATGTATGACCAACCAATCAGACGATTTCTAACCCTCTATAAAGAGCCAGGGTTTCTTACTACAGTCATCTTCATTTGAAGAATCCCCCCTTCCACCCCTACTCCTCCTCTTTTCCTTTCATAGGGCGGCACGGTGGCCCAGTGACTAGCACTGCGGCCTCACAGCAAGAACGTCACCGGTTCAAGTCCTTTAACAGACTGGCTGTCGTTTCTGTGTGAAGTTAGCATGTTCTTCCCGTACTTGCGTGGGTTTCCCCCGGGTTCTCCGGTTTCCTCCCACATTCCAAAAACATGCACTACAAGTTAATTGAACAATCTAAATTTAACACTAGTCAAACTTTTATCCATCAGCATATCTCTCCGTAGCAATTATTTTCTGTCATCAACTCTTACAAAAGGAGGGAGTTCTCGAGATCTACCTGAGCTCAAAGCTCCCCTCTCGCCCTGCAAACGTGAGGGAGCCCAGGGCTCAAGGACCTTTTGAGTTTTGGGCTCTCTCCCGGGACAGCATGCCAAACTTGCTTATAATGCCCTTTAGTCACAGTCTCAGGGCTGCCACTTTCAGAAAACCTTCTCTTGACAAGAGGAACTTGAAGTTATCTACACGAGACATTAACTGTTTTACAAGCAAGTTATACCGGTGCCAAGAACCTGGCCCTCAATCTCATCCCAAAATGGTTTTGAGTAGCGAATTACCATCTGCCTTGTTATTTCTGCAATGCACACAGTGAGTACTTTAGCAACCATAATCCTTACAACCTCTCTTCTCTCTGCTGCAGATGGTCTCCGCTCATTATCCAATGCCTCTCTGGTACTTGAGGGCAGTTTACTCTATAGCATGTTAAAGCTGTAATGCCAACTATTGTTTCCCCTGGCCAAAGGGGAGCACCCACTCTCTGATGTAGAATATAATGCTTGATTGGCACAATGGGTGAGGCTTGACATCTCCTGGATAAGACAAAAGCTGAGCTGCGTGTGGGTGTGCTGTTTAGTGTGTGATGCGACTGTGCTGCATCACGGGTGATGCATTCATCAATGTCACCAATGAATGAATCTTCACCAGTGCTTGACTCCTCAAGAGTTGAAGATTGTGATGAGGAATTGTTCAACATTACAATAACTAAGGATGAACCAAAAAAACAAAGATTCATTGGTATTAGTGAATATAATTCACATAAAAAATAATGGCTTGAGACATTCGTAATTTTGTTGCAATCACACATAAGTTGTCTATATTGTCTGAGAATTTTTACTACATGGATCAAGTGGAATGAGTAAGAGACATGAATTCATGCATTTCGTAAGTCTCTAAAACGTGTCACACATGCCACTTAGAAATTTTGCACAACATAAGAAACTGCAGATCTTGGATTTTTTATTTGCTTACATTTAAAATGGCCAATAAATTTAGCTGGTTTCAACTGGCCTTCGGACTCTTGTGAGGTCATCTTCCACCACATATTTCAGGTCCTCAGCTGAACTAACTCCAAGGTCTTTGATCACCTCCACCACTCACTTCATAAGATCCTCTTGGCTGAATATATTTCAGAGGGATACAATTAGGTTGCTTGCCTATTCATCTATGACTGCGAAAAAGTTATAAAATTTGGTTATTGGTTTGTGTATATCAGACTGGTAACTGAAAATAACAGCAAACCTCAACCCAGTCAACAACACAAGAGATATGACTTTATGTCTGCCCAGACTGTACAGAGGAAATGGATGGACATCTAGGCAGTAATCTGCATGTATGCAGTGCATATCCTAATTTTTGACTTCATAAAGTCCATACTCTGTGGTGTCACCAAAAAGCACACCTCATTGTTTTGTTTGATCAAAACAGGCTCAATCTGACCAAACTTGATTGACTCATCACCTTCACGTTAAGGCAGAGAAAATATCCCTTTTTAAAAAGGGTTCCTTTGAACTTTACCTCTCTGGATACAGAATCTGGTTCTGTAACCATGTAGGCTACAACTGCATTACATACTACATCACTATACAGCTAAGCATGATATGGAGTTGTGTTTGTTTCCCTCAGCACTGGTGGAAAAAGGAGTTTGAGCTAAGGGTTGCTTGGAGGAGCTGGTGTTAGATTGCAAGAGACTGGCATACATTCTTAAAGTTCTGTGTCCTCCTCACACCCCTCTTGAAGTAGGTGTGACAAACCTCATTGTCCATAGCTGTATTAGGGGGCCAAGTTTGAGGATCAGTGAGGCGAAATAGAGAAGATAGGGGTGCTTGGGTTTTAAATGATCAAACCACAGCAAAGTTGAGGTAAGCAATCTGGCCAGTGGTGATTGTGGAAGCAGACACTAGTTTGACAAGTTCTTTCAATGCATTCACTAATTGCCACACTGGGTCATGAGGATCAACTTTGTCACCAGTAATGACTGAGAAAAGTCGAAGGAGACACCAGTTCTCACATGCTTGGCAACCTATTGTTTTGGCTTTTTCACTCACGGGAATGGGATGAAGTTACAATCTGAGTCCGTGAGTTACAATCTGAGTAAGCAAACTGCGTGATCTGTCTGTTCGGTTTAGAGTGAACTAGTGCTTGATCTTTTTAAAGTATCGCAAGTAAATGGCTAAATCATAAGCTACAACCCCCGCGAACAACTCATGCCCTATGCATGGAGGAAGGCCTGGCTGACATACATGGAAATATTTCAGGGAGTTGAAGGCTGAGTCATGATATATACCTTTAACTTCATCCACATCACTCTGCTGCAATAATTGACTTACATTCTCTAGTTGATCTCTTTGTACGTCCCTGTACCTGCAGAAGTACTTTGAAGTACTGAAATCCTGTGTATAGCCACCAATACAGTGTGACCACAGTGTATCCTCAGAAGTTGTCACCTACAATAAATAGTAGCGTTGCCCGAACCACATGACCAGATGTAGTCACAATTCCATGTTCTTCAATGTGTTTCAGGTCTGACAGTATTCTAGAAAACACCGTGCCCTGACCAAAGCATTTGAAGTCTAGCTCCTTGCACAACAGTACCAACAGCATATTGTCAACAGTAGAATGACGGAAGGACTCAAAGTCAGCAAACGTGAAGTATACACCAGCAAGCTTATTTTTTTTGCTGACACAAGTCACAAACAACTTCAGAGGTGTCCTGATATAAGATCAGTTTTAAAATTATGTTGCTTGCTTGCACAAACAGCTCATTTGATTTGAAGACCATCACAAACATCACTTAAAATGTCATTAGAAACAAGACGACTCTAAGACTACGTTCACACTGCAGGCAAATGTGCCCCGAATCTGATCTTTTCGCCCATATGTGACTCAGGTCTTGACAGTGTGAACAGCCCAAACCGCATGGAATCTGATCTTTTCACTTCAGATTTGTGCCACTTTCCTATGTAGTCTTAAATCAGACACAGATCTGATGTTTTGCAATACGACCGCAGAGTAAACGGTTATGTCGGGTTTTATGTGACTTTTACATAAACTTCGAGTGACATACGTCATCATTCTGTGCTGCAAACATCATCTACACCTCTGCAGCATAGTAGAAGAACACACAGGGCGATTACTTTACCACAGAGAGTTGGTTGTTAATTTTGAAAAAGATTTTGAAGGCAAAACTGGTGCTTGTTAACCACTCTGGTTAACGATCGGGGCACAAGATGATCGCAATGCTAAAGAGAGATCTGTGCACAAAGAAGGGGGCACTTTCATTTTAAGGATGAACATTATCTCCGAGCGAATAAAGGGCAGGAGCTGAAGCACCCAAACCCCCCATCTGCACGTGTCTGATGTTTATAACGAAGTAAAATAAAATAAGCTGCAAATGGAGATAAACCAACTCCGCCTTCACAGTTCAGTCTGCGGCTGCTCATTAACCCTTGATGAGTTCACTACACCGGTGGTCAGACAGATGCGTGCCGCGGTTGTCATAAATCACAAATGATCAGTGTTTTCAATCACAAGGGACTTATTTTAGGTTTCAAATGCTGAAATACACATTAGTAATAACAGAACAACCCTTTACAGTTTATGTAATACACCACGGTTGTCTGTGAAAAGGGCAATAATCATATTAAGCATAATCTGACAACGTGCTTCATACAGTACACACATTGTGTGCATAATTAGACATTTTGTGTTGTCCGTAATTATACTTCTGCGCATGCGGGTCAGTTTAGGACTATGATCTGTTCACACAGCAAATCTGATATTGGCCACATTTATAACAACAGTGTAAACAGCTAGGCAAAAAAATCAGATCTGAGAAAAAAATCTGATTTGAGAACTAAGCCTCGCAGTGTGAATGTAGCCTAAGACTTAACTCACTATCTTTTAGAATAGCGTTTATAGTGTCAGGCAGGGATATGTATTGTGCATAACAGTCTCTTCTATTTTCATTGGTGCCCCAAGTAAACGTTGTGTGGCTGCACATACGCAAAGTTTTTCTGAAAACCAGCACAAATAGAGCACAAACAGCCATTTCACCCTGCAGCCCAGGACTGGTTACTCACTGAAGCTAAGCAGGGCTGAGCCTGGTCAGTACCTGGATGGGCGAACACATGGGGAAACTAGGTTGCTCTTGGAAGTGGTGTTAAAGAGGCCAGCAGGGAGCGCTCAACCTGCGGTCTGTGTGAGTCCTAATGCCCCAGTGAAAGTGAAGGGGACACTACACTGTCAGTGGGTGCCATCTTTCGGATGAGACGTTAAACCAAGGTCCTGACTCTCTGTCGTTATTAAAAATCCCATGGCACTTCTTGTAAAGAGTAGGGGTGTAACCCCGGTGTCCTGGCTAAATTCCCTCTCGGCCCTTGCGATCATGGCCTTCCAATCATCCTATCACTGTCTCTCCACTCCACCAATAGCTGGTGTGTGATGAGCGCACTGGCGCCGTTGTCCTGTGGCTTCCGTCGCATCATCCAAGTGGATGCTGCACACTGGTGGTGCTGTGAATAGACCCCCGTCATGATTGTGAAGCGCTTTGGGTGTATGGCCACACACAATAAATGCGCTATATAAATACACATTACATTACAAACAGATGAGACTATTTTGGATCAATTTGAAGCATGTCAGAGGGCTGGTGACGTCATCGTCCATAATTCAACGTGCTAGAAGAGCAATCTACATCTAATTTGAAGAAACACGTTGAGGTAAGTTTTGAGTACTTTCCAATATGTTAAATGATACAATAAATGTAAACCTCCAGTGGCTTATTGCAGCACAGATGCTTTATAAATGCTGCAAATGTACAGTGTGGGAGCCCTTTCAAGACGCAAAATCATTAACTTTAACTTACACGCAACAAACAAAAGACACTGATGAGTCACTGATGACTATGACTACTGTTTTACTGAATGAACAAATTGCCATAATATTGTTGTTGCCCTTAGGAATGTCACATTTTCAAATATATACACAAACTGTATGTGTTCTATCACTGTTGCGTGAGTTTGTTTTGCGTGCCAACTGCTGGAGACTTTTGTTAGTCTCCAGCAGCTTTTGTTAGTCAGGGTTCAAAGTTTGTAACTTATTGCCACAGCTAGATTTTACACAGATTTCACACTGCATCAACTTGCTTTCTGTCAGCTTATCATTGATGCAGATATAAATGTACAGTTGAGGGCAAAGTGATTAGCCTTCTTGTGATTTTTATTAATTATTATTTAAAAAAAATGTTTCCTAAGTGATCTTTAAGAGCAAGTAAATTTTCACAGTAATACCGTATTTTTTTTTCTTCTGGAGAAAGTTATGTTTCTTTTATTTTAGCTGGAATAAATGTAGTTTTTAAAATGTTTAATATTTTTTATTAGCCCCCATATAGAAATATATATATATATATATATATATATATATATATTATCTAAAGAACACATCACTGTTATCCAATAACTTGCCTTGTTAACCTAATTACCCTAGTTAAGCCTTGAAATGGCACTTTAAGCTGAATACTAGTAATTTGCATTATACAACTATCATACATCATACAACTAGTTAAATAATGGCAAAGAAAATTTTAATTAGTTATTAGAAATTGTTATTAGAAATAATTATTATGTGACACTTGGGAAACATTTTAAAAATATTTACATTTTAACATGGGGGCTAATAATTCTGACTTAAACTATATGTACATTTACAGTGGCCATGGTAAATGAGTACACCCTTTACAGAGTTCTTTTAAATGGAAACTTTCTATAATATGCTATACAATAAGATATTTGTTTATATACAGGTTGGGCCATTTATATGGATACACTTTAATAAATTGCATAGACAGTTGCCTTCAGATGACCCCAAAGATAAAAGTCTAAGGGGGTCAGATCGGGAGACCTTGGGGGCCATTCAACTGGCCCACGACGACCAATCCACTTTTCAGGAAACTGTATTCAGGAACCATTCCCATTTTATTAAGGTGTATCCATTTAAATGGCCCACCCTGTACAATACATCAGTCAGTACTGAATTAAAATTAACAAAATTATTTAAGATTGCATTGCAAAACAAACTGAACCATAGTGAATATGTTAGGGGATAATATGAAATTAAATGTTAATAAATGGGAAAAATCAAGATAATAATTTTTTTGTTAGGGATGCTTGATATATCAGCCGCTATATCATTATCTGCCAATAAATGCTATTTTTAATATTATCGTTATTGATCCAATATCAAAATTAGGCTGATAGATTACATAATTGTACAGCAATGCCTGCCTTGCGCATGCGTGGGAACTTGTTCAGACTTGTCCGGTGTATAGGCATGAAGTTTCCAGTTCGGCCTCACTGCAAAAAAATGCTATTCTTACTTAGATTTTTCGTCTTGTTTCTAGTTCAAATATCTAATAATTCTTAAATCATGAAGAATTTTCTAGACAAGCAAAACCTATTGTCTTGTTTTAAAGGACACCTATTTTACCCCTTTTTTAAAGTGGTTTTTTATGGTTCTTCTGAGTGTGCCAGTTTAGGTTCAGTTCAAAACACAATTCAGATTTTTTTATTATGATGTGTCAAAAAGTGTCATTTTGGGGGCGTGTACACAGTTTGCTGTTATAGGGGCGTGTTGCTTCACATGAAAACTAGTTTAGACTTCCCGCCCAACTTAACAAGGGGGCGGAGCCAAGAGCTTCCCCGCTTTGTGTATTGCAATAGACAGGCAGACAGAGAGAAGCAACATGAGAGTACCAGCATTGAGACGTACATGTAGGACTCAGACACAGACCAAGCAGAGAGTACAGAATCATGTGTCTTTGTATAGGTTTACAGCCAACTGTGTGCTAGTTTAAAGCTCCGAACTTGTAGCCTACACCGAGACTAATAAAGCACAGTGAATTAACTTTGACTGAAGGGCATCACACACCGGATGCACCGCGACACGGCGCACACATGACAGTTGAAAGTATCGCACACTTGCAGCGTCAGTGTGTCACCCGATAGAAACTTATGTTTAGAATTCAGAAATGCATGCCGCTGCGTGTCGCCGAGCGGCGCTTCTGGTGTATGACCTGCTTGAGGCTATAACTAAAGGGCGTCATACACCGGATGCGTCGATCAGAGCTACAACGCGGCCCACCAGATGTGCACATTCGCATGTTCTTTAAAATGAAACTATTCAGATAACGCTCTGTGGCGCGGCAGAAATATGAACAGTGTCCTGAGCAGGGCCAGCGCATCCATAGAGGCGACCTAGGCAGCAGAATAGTGAGCAAACCCTCACTTTCATCCGCGACAACGCGAAATGCATGGCGTTGCGTCGTTAGTTCGTTATTTCCAATGGACGGACGCGCACGTGAGGCAACGCGCTCGCACTTTCCAGCTGCACCTAGTTAAGATGACAGGGAGCTTCTGTGACCGCAGGAAATGCAAACCGCTGAAGTTTAAGGAAGACGCAATGAAAAGTACACATGTATGCAAACTCACCAAAACTCACAAACACTGGCGGCGAGGAGAGTGATAACGTGGTGAATGTTGAGCCCAATGAGCCTTACATCTAAAACTACAGCAAGGGTGTTTCTTTGGTGACGTCGCTTTGACTCACACTCTGAAAATGGCAGACGTGAAACAACATACTGAGGAGATGGTAATGCACACCTGTCAATCAATATTGGTGGGCGGGGGGACCGCACTCCTACGTAAAGTTGCTGTCGATCTCAAAACAGCTCCAATTGGTCCACCGTTTTTATGTTGTTAAATTGAAAAAAAAAAGACTGAGTGTTTTTATATCACCCCAATATGACGGTCTATACACTATACCTACACATATGTCTGTCCAAACAGCTTAAAAAGTAGATTTTTTCACCATAGGTGCCCTTTAAGAAATAATATGCCAAATTGAAGTAAGTTTTTCCTTGAAACAAGCAAAATAATCTGCCAATGTAGTAAGCAAAATAATATTCTATCAAAAGGAAAAACAAGATTATTTACCTTACCCCATTGGCAGATTATTTAGCTTGTTTTAAGGAAAAGCTGACTTAATATTGGCATATTATTTCCGAACACAAGACAATATGTTTTGCTTGCCAAGAAAATGTTTCTTGATATAAGAATTTTTAGATATTTGGACTAGAAACAAGACAAAAATACAAGTAAGAAAAGCATTTTTGCAGCGTGCACTATAATTAAGCTTTCCTCACATTGTTTAATTCTTCAAAGTCCGTGCTTGCTTTGTGTGATATTGCTGTGCATTAATATAATAATAAGCATAATAACCACATTCTTTATTATTGTAGATATGTTTGATAGAGTGTCATTGTGTATTTTGGTTTAAATTGCCTCAGGAAAAATATAACACCGGCACCGGCAGTTCATATAACCCCAGTGGGTCAAGAGCCTTTGGTTCAGGAAGCACTGAGAAGTGGCATAGCTTTGTGAAGTCACGCGGCTCTGGTGGCCATTCGTGGACTCAGGTCGCGGCTCTGGCCATAAGTGGGACTCAGGTAGTGGCTCTGGTCATATGTGGAATTCGGGAGGATCTGGCAGCTCTGGAGGATCTGGCATTGAGGGCGGATCTGACAACTCTGTCAGTGATAACTGATCTGGCGGTAATGACATTGGTAGCTCTTGTGATAACGGAGGATCTGGCAGCTTTGGTGGTGGCAGCTCTGGTAGTAACAGCTCCGGTGGTAGCGGCAGCTCTAGCAACTCAGGTGGTGGTGGCCATTCTTGTAGCTTAGGTAATGGTGATTCAGAAAAAGGAACTACAACAGGAACAGATTTGGGGCATGAAATCATCTTCTGAGCAAACAGCAGATTGGCACTTGACATTTTGTGAGTTAGCGGACTGGAGGCAGCCGTCTTTGTGCCATGACTGTGTGGTGGTGGCCTGATGAACTGGAGACAGGAGTATGGGTGATGCCAGTATAATATGTTAATGTTCTTTATTTTGTTCGAAACCCCACTTTTCCAGTGATCCAACCCAATTTTCAACAGACAAAATCATGCACAGCCCTACATTTTTTTCTCATTTCAATTGGATATATATCATGGGAAAAACACACACATTCAAATATCAGGGAATTGTTGGGAGAAACACAGGAAGACAATGAGGCAATTATTATGCGGAAACAGTCAAGTATCACGGGGAGAACAGGAACTTAAATACAGTTTGATTAACATGATTATGAAACACAGGTGGAATTCATAAACAATAATTATCCCAGGAAAGGGGGAAAAAGGAGGAGTCATATTACATTACACACACACAGAAAACTGTCCAAACTTAATCCTAGCATTATAATAATTATAGTTTTGATAGTGAGACGGTCTAAAAAAACTGTAGATGTTGACAATATACCTTGGGGCTAACAGTGTTATGATTGAGAGTTCCACTCTGCCTCTTTGGCACAACCAGAGGGAGCCCTCAGTAGAAATGTGACATTCTCCTACCCGAACTACATGTCATAGAAGCATTTTTGCCTGTATTATTTTCTTATTATGCCTTTGACTCTTTTGCTGCCTGCCCAGAACCTTGCCTGTTTTCTCCTCGTTTTGATCCCCACTACATGCCCTGACCCATCCCCTTTTCCACAATTGTGATTGTACTGCAAGCTGCCTGTCTTTTTTACCTTTTTCCAGCTCCCTAACTCTGTTTAACAAAGACTGCAAGGGGAACCTCTTCTGATACAGATAAGACTGGGCGGTGCTCTCTGTCACTGTCACCTTTGGAATCTTGACCACTTCTGTTACAAAGCTTGATAAGATATAAGAATCTTCACCGTCAGAGATTTGGAGGCTTCCATCAATTGCTTTACAGGGATGTTTTATTTGTTAATATTAGATAATACCTTTATTTATTTTTGTTAACATTACTAATATGAAATTGTTTATATCAGTTGACTAACCAATTTTAACAAAACACTTCTGAATGTACTAAAATTAATAAGTGCTCTAAAAATTAACAACAAATTAAATGTTATAAGATACATCGATTCTTGTTTACAAATTTTTCATGGTTGTATTCATAGACTGTAAAAGATATGGACGTAGTACAACAGGAGCCTGCTGAAAAATCCAGATTAAACCAGCCTAAGCTGGTTGGCTGGTTTTAGAGGAGTTTTGTCCATTTCCAGCCTGGTTTCCAGCCTGGTCTTAACTGGTCAGGCTGGGAGTTGACCAGCTAAAACCAGCTTGACCAGCCAAAACCAGCTATGTCCATCTTAAACCAGGCTGGTCAAGCTGGTTTTAGCTGGTTTAAGCTGGTCATTTTTCAGCCTGACCAGCTAAGACCAGGCTGAAAAATGGCTGGAAATCAGCCTGAAAATGGCCAAAACCCCTCTAAAACCAGGCTGGTCGACCAGATAAAACCAGCCAACCAGCTTTAGCTGGTTTAAGCAGTTTTTTTCAGCAGGGGAGAAAAGTGCAAATTACTTCCAAACACTTCAAATATAGTCTGTGTTAGTAAATGCAAGGCTATTGATGAAATCCAAGCATAACATTGTATGACAACGCTCCAGATGACTGTTTTATAGCCTACAGCTAATCAATCTGTCTGATTCTAGAGTGCATTACAGCTCTAAAGAACATTACAAATGATCTTAAATAAAACAAATACATTTATACAAATGGAATATAAGTATATAATTTCACTTGCCAGGGAATCGGAGGCCACATGAATGGTTTGTGAGCACAATTAAGTGCACACAGCATGCCATATCATCTAATAATTGTAAGACATAATTCCAAAAGGAAACTGACTGTGTAAAGCCACATAAAACAACACAAAAATACGATGAATATGCTGAGATCAGTGGCTAATCAGCCGGAATCAGCTGATGTGCAGTGACCACGCCCTTAATTATGCAAACCTAATATAACCTAATATAAAGGAAAAAAAATCACCCCCTCACAGTTGTTATGAAGGGTAATATTAGCTATATGAACCAAAATCATTCTTTGTACCAGGCTGTTTGGACAGAACTGTGTGTAGGTATAGTGTGTCCACAGTCATTTTAGAGCGATATAAACACAATAAGATTTTTTTTTCCCTGACGTTAAAATAGGATCCAAATCCCTCCCATGTTGTGGCTGACTGCAACTTGACGTAGGAATGCGGTTTCCCCACCCACTAAATTTATTGAGAGCCTCGTATTAACATGTCTTTGTAGTAACGCGTGTAATCATATCGGCAAGACAGTATGTGTGCCAAGCAACCAGGATTAAAAGATCAGTTCAGCTTGCTGTGCTCGCTACATCATCAAATGTGACCAAGAATGAGTTTTACAAGTGTAACATTTTTTTTAAACAGTGCATGTTTGTAATAAAGACAGTAAAATTGCAATGTAATTAATGACCATAGCCATATAGCGTCAATACAATTATGAAAGAAGACGCTTTAATCCTGGTTTGTGGACTTAAATCAGCTTTATTTTGTAAATTAACACAACAGATATCCATACAGCAGTGGATATTTACGTATATCCTGTCATTTTGCCGTGCAAAAACTAACGTGTATGTGTGTGTGTGCGTGTGCACGCGAGCAAACTTTATAACGACATTGTGTGTGACTCATTGCTTCAGAAAAGCTTAAATTAACTCCAAAACAAACATATCAAGTAACTGTTGTAAAAGTTCTTACTGTAGTAAGGGAGATCTGCTTTAATCTTGTCTGTCACTGAGCTGTCTGTCTACGTGTAGGCTATGACTGTGACAAGCACGTGGGAACAGTGGGCGGGGAAAACTTACTCATTAGCATTAAAGGCACTGGCAACAAAAACAGCTACAATCTTAAAACAGCATCCATTTCCAGATTTAAAAAATGTATAATAAATAATCTGATGGGTATTGTCAGCTAAAACTTTACAGACACATTCCGGAGACAAAAGAGTCTATATCTTGAAAAATTGTTAAAATTGGTGCCCGTTAAAGACTCATGCTGTAATTTTTTTTTCTCACCTGCTGCAGATGGGGGCTGCTAATGTTGCCCTCAGTAGTCTTTCCTGGCATGGTATGTCCTATGTTTACAGGTCTATCCTTGCTAATTTCCTGGGGAGTATTCAAGAAAGCAGATTATGTGACATACTCAGGTAAGTTTAAGAGTAAGTGGATAACTTCGGCTTTCGGTTCCAAAAACAGAGGTAAATTTTCTAGTAAGTAACCGTACTAACTTAGGCCCAATCCCAATTCTATTATTGTACCCCTACACCTTCCCCTTTCCCTTGGCCCTTAAAGTCGAGTGTGAAGGGGAAGGGCTTTAAAATTTACCCCTAAGAATTGGGACACCACTACAACACCTGCACACGTCTTCACAATCTCTTGCTTCACATAAGATCAGACGATCGTGACTGCTGTAGTTATTCCAGCGGTGTTGTTTTTTAGTATTTATCTTCAGGAAATCACTGAAGCCATATATTATGTTATCATAATGATCTAATGTGACAATAAGATCGTAACTATACTGCACATTTACACCGTGGCCATATTCATCTATGTAAACACAAGAAAACAACACTAACATTATAGCACACTTTAAAAAACTCATTCTCAGCCACTAGACTTCTCTGACAGGCTATTTGAATGTCATCGAGTGTCAGAATGTTGTGGGACTGCTGTACGGAAGTTATTATTAGAGATTATAGATCATAAAATTTAGCGTTAATTTTATAAAAGCATGACGGTAAAACATGTGTTTGTTGTAAAAATTCATAATAATGACAAAAAAATACTAATTTGTATTTTGTAATTACCCCTTGGTAACGAGTGTGGTCCTGAAAAATCTTTGTTCGAATGGGTGTATACCCCTTCCCCTTAGCCCTTCGCCTTCAAGCTAAAGAGAATTGGGACACCACTACCCCTTCGCAAGAGCACGCAAAACTGGGGTAGGGGTAAGGGGAAGGGCTAAGGGATAGAATTGGGATTGGGCCTTACTCTCTGAAGATAACTTGCTCCGGAGCAGGTTATTTTCCAGAGTTAGTCTGTTTCAGAGAGATTACTGAGCAATGCATACTCTTTTGATGGTTATCCTGTGGACATGGAAGCACAATTAAAGTACCAATAGGGTGAGTAAAATAATTAGGTAAGCAAAATAATTTTGTCTAAATTAAAAACAAGACTAATTTGCTTACCCCATTGGCAGACTATTTTGCTTGCTTGATGGAACAACTCGCTTAATTTTGACATATTATTTCTTAAAGCAAGACAAGAATTTTTAGACATTTGGACTACAAACAAAACAAAAAAATATATAAATAAGAAAAGCATTGTTTTGTATGTGTATTGGTTTACTTTTACAGTACAAACCACTTAGGCTCAATCACAATTCTAGCCCTTAGCCCTTCCTCTTAGCCAATTATCTTTAGCTTGAAGGCGTAGGGCTAAGGGGAAGGGCCAGATACCCCTCGAAAGAGAGATTTTTCAGGACCACACTTGAAACCAAGGGGTAAAAAAATAGAATTGGGATTGGGCCTTAGTATATTGTCCTACCCCTAAACCCAACCCTCACAGGAAACCTGTGGCACATTTTGAACATGATAAGACCTCATTAAATAAAAATTTTAAAAGCAACTAGGACATACCCATGTCATTATACACGTCTTTCTTTGTAAACAATCAAAACCAGCTCACACAAAGACACACATTAAGAGTTTACAAGCACTGACATTACAGAACCCATGCACTAGATTGGCTGGCTAATCCTATGGAGTTAGTTTATCTTTTCTGTTCTGCAAGCATCAACAATGAACAAACCAAGACCCAACAAGGAAACTTCATTATTCCTAGAGCACAGACAGTTCATAAACTTTATTTCACAGCAGATATTCATATTTATTTTTTGTGTACTCTTTTATCTGCAATGTGTTGGTGCCATCACTATATACTGTACGTGCACAAAATTGTATACATTATTTACAATTAAAAATGATCATCAATTAAAACATTCTCTCAAAGCATCTCGATTAAGACTGAAACACACACAGCTAACAAATTCAACATAATTGTGTATATGATATATGTTATAACGTGGTATAACACACTACCAAATATAATAATTCAAATAAATTACTGCATAACTTCAGAACCAGTAGATTCCACTCAGAAACACAACCCCATCACATTCTCGCAACCCAGTTACGATCAAAAAAGTAGTGGGGCTAACTGTGATGGTGTTGTAATGTTTTGTTCAAATTGGCTTGGTTGACTAACCAATTTTAACAAAACACTTCTGAATGTACTCAAATTAATAAGTGCTCTAAAAATTAACAACAAATTAAGTGAAGTTTATTTATAAACTAATTTCGAGAGGATCACGTGATTATGATTGAACACGGCTGGTCATGCATTAACCATGTATGACCAACCAATCAGACGATTTCTAACCCTCTATAAAGAGCCAGGGTTTCTTACTACAGTCATCTTCATTTGAAGAATCCCCCCTTCCACCCCTACTCCTCCTCTTTTCCTTTCATAGGGCGGCACGGTGGCCCAGTGACTAGCACTGCGGCCTCACAGCAAGAACGTCACCGGTTCAAGTCCTTTAACAGACTGGCTGTCGTTTCTGTGTGAAGTTAGCATGTTCTTCCCGTGCTTGCGTGGGTTTTCCCCGGGTTCTCCGGTTTCCTCCTACGTTCCAAAAACATGCACTACAAGTTAATTGAACAATCTAAATTTAGCACTAGTCAAACTTTTATCCATCAGCATATCTCTCCGTAGCAACTATTTTCTGTCATCAACTCTTACAAAGGGGGGAGCTCTCGAGATCTACTTGAGCTCAAAGCTCCCCTCTCGCCCTGCAAACGGGAGGGAGCCCAGGGCTCAAGGACCTTTTGGGCTCAGGGCTCTCTCCCGGGACAGCATGCCAAACTTGCTTATAATCAATCATCAGCTAAGTGTGAACTCTTGAAATGTCATAAGGTACATCAATTATTGTTTACAAATTGTCCATGGTTGTATTATGTTTATCTGTGAAGTAGCCATTTTAAAATGAAATTAGGTATTGGCAAAAAAAAGTTGAAAACAAAGTAGGCTCATGTTGTGATATTTTTTTTCCACCTTCTGCAGATGGATGGCTGCTAATGTTGCCTTCAGTAGTCTTTTACTGGCATGGTATGCCCTGTGTTTACAGGGACAACAGATAAAACTGTGTTTTATCCTTGCTAATTTCCTGGGGGGTATTCAAGAAAGCAGATTTAGTGGTAATGACTAGGCCAGACAGAATCTGCAGACATTTTTTTGCTATTTCTGCACAGAATTTTATAAATGATCTGCGGATTTATGCAGAACTACTTTGGGAGTATCGTAGCTAAAAACGTAATATATGAAATAAAAAATAATACATGTTTAACTTTTATTAAATGTTTACAATGCAAATCCATATAGATTTACTTATTTGGTAAACAAAGCAAGTCTCTCAGATAACAGATCTACTAAACGACTGAAAATGTTACTTCACAAACTGTATTGTGAATAAATCATATGAACATTTTCATATTAATCAAGAAATACCACTCAAATTAATAAAAAAAAACTGAATAAATACAAATGTACACACATTACACAAGTAAATAAATAGACTCAATGATGGGCTAAAAATCTGCAGATTTCTGTGTGTGCAGATTCCATGTGGGCCTAGTAATGACCAAAAACAGTAACATTCACTTTTCAGAAACACAACCAGTTACGATCAAAAAAGTATTGGGGCTAAGTGTGATGGTGTTATAATGTTTTGTGTGAATTGGCCACTTCTGTGAAATGTGTGAATAACAGGAGAGCACATGACATGCATGATATTAAGAAATCTGTTATATTGTTGAAATGACAAAATTATTTGTCACAAGATATGATTTTCTAACTTTATTTGATGTTTTGGGGTTGAGTTGTTAAGGTGGACAACTGGAATTTCACAATATTAATACATATAATTATAAATGTTGGTGGTAACATACCTATGTCTGCTCAAGGTATGTTCTGCTAAAGCCTTGTATGATGCCACTTCTTGTTAATGATGTCATAATGATTTGTGTACAGGGTTGAGGGGTTACAGATGTATGGAACTAAATAATATGATTTTAATAAATAATCATGAATTTACTTAGAAAAAAGCATTACTTGAAAAAGCACATATATTTTATAAAAATAGTCAAATATATGGATTTTTTCAGCCTGATCTCATGAGAAAACGTAAGTATTTTACGTTTTGTCAGTTTAGTGGCTAATTTGTAGGAATTCGTATGATTTTAAAAAGGAGGCGTGGCACCCAACCCCGCCCCTAAGCCTAACGGTGATTGGGTGATGAACAAATCGTACTAAATTGTACGAATTAGATCGTACGAATACATACGAATTAGCCACTAAATAAAAACGTCACAAATTGGTGTGAGATTGCGTTGGATTTTTTTCATATCCCAAGTAAGCTTTAATATTTATTTTTTTTTTATTTACTTTTAAAAAATCCTCGTAACAATTTGCACAAACAAATTTCCAGTAAATGTTACTTACATCAGGTACAATTAACTTATCAATATCATGTAAAATTTACTCAATGTTTACCCTAACATTCCTGAATTCATTAAATGAAAGTGAATTGATTATTTTTAATTTTGAGTCTGAATATTATTTTAATTAATCAGTTAATTAATAGTGTCAAGTTCTTGTTTTAGCAAAAGGAACATTGCTTTAATCAGTTTAAATAAATCTTAGTAGTTACAAACTAGTATATTTGGTGTAACGTATTTAAATATGACTGACTTAAAATGTGTTATTTTACTTTATTTTATTTAAAACAAATTGAACCCAAGAGCATATTTACTTTAACAATGCTTACTGATCTTAGAGTTACTGAGATATGGCTCTCTGATTGAAGCATCGAACATTAATGCTGATAAAAATAAAACAATAAATGCCAAGACCCAAACCATGAGTGCTACTCTACTGCAAGGTGGTAACCTCAAAACTTAAAAACATACTCCAAACTCTTCTTAATCTTTAAACTAATGAATATTAAACAACTCTTTCTCTCAAATTTAAACACCAGAGATTAATTAAGATTTAATTTTCTAATTATTCTCCTATTATATTCTCTCTTAATTCAATCCCCTGCAAAACATGCTGGGAACTGCACAGACATATCCATTATTAAGCTTTAATTAATATTAGGTTTACAACGATTAGAAAATATTTAAATATTACAAGTAATAAATATATAAACACTCATCTAATTTATTACATCAAGTAAATGTGCAAACATTAAATATTTACTTAGAAAATTCTTGACACTTAATATTACAATTTAAAAATGATGAGAGTAAATTTATTACATTTTACTACACCAAAAAAGTCGTTTCTTTCAGTGCATGAGGGACATGGCAAAATAGCTGGTGTCAACTGAATTGTGTCAACACAACTTTTAATATACAAATAAAATGTATTGCATCTTTTTAAGCCTGATCAACAGAGTCATTTAAATTAATATAAAAAGCTTAAAACTAATTTTGGTGACACAATACATAAAATACAATTAAAAGAGTTCGATTTTTCATGGATATGAAAAAAAATACTATAATGATTTATAGTAAATATACTGTATGGTGTTACTGAACCAGCCCAAAGTGTACTGTATATGGTATAGTATTTAGAATACACTGTTAATGGATGCTACAGCATACATAGAAAACTGAAATATATAGACTAAACTACAAGATAATTATGTTTATGGTATTTATTATATTACTATATTATAATACTATTGTTGTATAATCATAACATCTATCTATCTATCTATCTATCTATCTATCTATCTATCTATCTATC
>CAIGQZ010001535.1:1220223-1257227 GCA_903798205.1 Danio tinwini | reverse complement strand
TCTGTCTGTCTGTCTGTCTGTCTGTCTGTCTGTCTGTCTGTCTGTCTGTCTGTCTGTCTGTCTGTCTGTCTGTCTGTCACTAAGCGAAATGTTTGGATGAAAGCCTTAAGAAGAATGTGAAATTGAAACTAAGCAAAACGTTGTAATGGAAGACCGAAGGAGAGGGTGTCTTTAGTGGGTGGATCTTGGCCAACTTCCTTTTCTCGTGGTTTGTTGAACAACAGATGAGACAAGTTTCAGAGCGCAGCGTTATCACTGCGAGTGGCGCACGTGGACGGCAAACATTTAAGAAATGCGTTTAATTTCACACAGTTCACAATTATTTGTATTACACTGTCGCGTTTATGTATAACAAGAGTGTACCGTATTTTCATTCAGGAATATGTAAGGACGAGTTTGAGCTTGCCCAAATTAATTACTGAAAATGTGCGCGCTCTTAATTTGTTAGTCACTTTACTTCGCTCGTGTTCATTATGGTGGACAAGGGACCTCTTCTGACTTCTGCTATCATTTTCTACCTGTCGATTGGGGCAGCAATATTCCAAGTCATCGAAGAACCGAACTGGGAGGTCGCCGTGAGGAAATATAAAGCAGAAAAGGAGAACATATTGAAACAATACCCATGCCTTACCAAGGCTGACCTGGACTACATTTTAGAGGTAGGACGTCCAGTTTAAAGGCATTAAGCGAAATTAATTGTTGAAACTCGTTCTCCTGTTGGATTCCTATATCCATATGCCATTATAGCCTATAGGAGGAAATGGAGTAAGATTTTTTTATGAGTCAGCTAAAACGATATCCTACTTGGACTGGGTGTTCGTCCTTTGCTCTACTCGCACTTGCTCTTTTAAGAAATTACATTTATTTTATTAATTAACGTGCAGATTAACTATTTAAAATGTTTGCACTCCAACTGTCTTGCTTTGTAGTGGTGTTAACACATGAAATTTGAGGCAATATCATTTAGTGACTAAATTGGTGACTATTTAGGGAACAAAACATCAACGATTTTTGTTATTAACGTTTTGGGTTATGATTTCACTAGTAAGATGGGGTAGTAAAGAGTTTGCCACGTGTTTATTCTTATGATTATCTAGTGAATTGTATGAATTCTATAATATGATTTAGTTGGTTGTATTTAGAAATGGGGAAAAAAGAAACTGAAAATGACATGTGTAAAGAAATTGAGGTAAAGTTGGGTTCATATTTGCATATTCCTTTAGTGACAACTTGTGACATGCTCCCTATGTTTACCATGGTATTTGGAATATTTGGTCTGAAATCACTTGCAAGTATGACTTGAGGACAACATTAGCACAGTTTATTTGACTGTGAACAATGTTGTACTTTGATAGCCATTTGTTGCTAATATGATTTCACTAATTATCATTAGCAAAGAATACTTTCCTGAAATTATATTATTAAGGATGTAAATTATTAAGATTATAAACTCTGTGTGAATATATAACAAACTTTACCTCACTTTTCCCCTACTCGCACTTGCTCTTTTAAGAAGTTACATTTATTTTTTATTCATTAATGGGCAGATAAACTATTCAAAATCTTTGCACTCCAACTATCTTCTCTTGCTTTATAGTGATGTTAAAACAAAACTTGAGGCAATTATCATTCATGACGTTTTGATTAACATTTAAAACATTATTGTTCATGTTAAGTGACTATAGGGAACACAACATAAATTACTTTTGTGATATTAAAGGTTTGTGATTATGGTAATTACTAGTAACATTGGACAGTAAAGAGTTTACCACATGTGTTTATTCTTATGATTATATAGGGAATTGTATGAATTTGTATGATTCAGTTGCTTACCCTGCTGAAAAAAACTGCTTAAAGCAGCCTAAGCTGGTTGACTGGTTTTAGCTGGTTGACCAGCCTGGTTTTAGAGGGGTTTTGGCCATTTTCAGCCTGGTCTTAGCTGGTCAGGCTGGAAAATGACCAGCTAAAACCAACAAAAACCACATTGACAAGCCTGGTTTAAGCTGGACATTGCCTGGTTTTGGCTGGGCTCCCATGGTTAGGCTGGTCAAGTTGGTTTTAGCTGGTCATCTTCCAGCCTTGACCAGCTAAGACCAGGCTGGAAATTGCTGGAAACCAGCCTGGAAAAGGCCAAAACCCCTCTAAAACCAGGTTGATCAACCAACTAAAACCCGCCAAGCAGCCTAGGCTGGATTAAGCAGTGTTTTTCAGCAAGCTTGTACTTAAAAAGGGGGGAAAAAGGAAAATAAAATAATGTAAATAAACAATAAACAAGTTGTTTCTCCTGCCCCTTTCCATCAAAGCAGGGGTGTCCAAACTCGGTCCTGGTGGGCCAGTGTCCTGCATATTTTAGTTCTAACCCCAGTTAGACACACCTGAACCAGCTAATCAAGCTCTTTCTAGGTATACTAGAAACTCACAGGCAGGTGTGTTGAAGGAAGTTGGAGGTAAACTATGCAGGACACCGGCCCTCCAGGACCGAGTTTGGACACCCCTGCATCAAAGTAATATTTGAGTGATTAATATTAATGTGGTCACATGTATTTTTCCATTTCTTTGTTGTCTTCATTTTCAAAGCATGAGGGACCATGTGGGGCTCACCCATCAATCTACCTTCCTGGAGAGTTCAGCTCCCAACCCTGATCAAACTCACCTGAACCAATTATTTAGGACACGAGGCAGTACTTTATAATTACGAGCAGGTGTGTTTGATCAGGGTTGGAGCTAAACTGTGCAGGAAGGTAGCTCTTCAGGAACAAGGTTGGTGACGCCTAGTCTAATGTGACATTTTAGCGTGCCAGTCAGCTCAGGAAATTGTCTGGCACATTTAATACAACTACACCTTTAATACACCTGCAACCCCAGGGCAATATTGTTACAGCATACTCATAACAAACAGTTTAGGGCTGCACAATATATCATTTTAGCATCAATATTGCATTGTGCGCATCTGCAATAGTCACATCGCAGGATCTGCAACAATGAGTTGTGATTATAATGATCAGGAACCACGTTTAAGAACATGATTTGTGGAGTCATCGCAAATTTGAACCCTAATAATGTAAAAGATTGTCATTTGGATGTGTCTTAAGGAACTGTGGCTAAGGTATCAAGTATAACTTTTAGTTATAACTAGTTGGATCAGGGCTTAATTTTGTGCCGGAACACGCTGGATCCGGCACCTCATTTTACCGATCCCTCTCTTCAACCGCCCTCCTCCCCCTTCTGCTGTTCACTTTCACTTTCTTCTGATACTCCCCAACCCTCTTCACTTTCATCTGTGACACCCCTCCTCAATCCACCGCACTATTATCTACACGTGTACATCAAAAGCAAGTATGCTATGGCTACACTTATTGACAGTGGAAGATGATTTACAGTTAGTCGTGTCAGGAGTTCAACCATGTTGTCCTCACAGAAACAGGCTCAGCCATCACACTGAATCAGTTAAGTTATATATTATAAGCCAGTGAAATTAGCCAGCACTTGTGTGCTTTTATGTTCTCAGACATTCACGGTGAGTTCAGGTGAATGTTTTGAATATCTGGTTATTTTATTTATGGGCAATGAGTAGTGTCATTTAAGATTTTAAAGGACATTTAATCTTAAACCTAAACTTTATAACAACAGATCCAATCAATTTCATAATGTAGCTAGAATGCCCCTAAGTTATGTAGTTTATGGCAAGACTTACATTTTTATTGAGATTGTGTTTATCAAATGTACAGTAGGTCTATTAATTAGATGTTTGTGCCTGTGTTGACTTTTATAGATAGCTTATATATTCAAGGTTCATACGGTCATGGAAAACCTGGAAAAGTCATGGAATTTTGACATGGCATTTTTTCAGGCCTGGAAAAGTCTTGGAAAAATAGAAAAACCCACAAGGTTTTGGAAAAGTCATCGAAAATACATTTAGTCATTTAGCAAACAGCTTTTTGTCCAAAGCGACTTAAGCTGCGGTCAACAATAGAGCTTGTGCTTGCAAAATTCTGTCGTATGACGCTGCGAAAAGGGGCAGGGTTAAACAATATTATGAGACATTAATAAAAGTGAGCGATTGCTCCATATTTCAAAATTCTTATTTTAAATTATCTTCTATTGGTCTCACGCAATCACCTGATGTGATTTTGCTGGTAAGAATTCACCAAGCTTGAACTTTCGAATGCAGCGAAATTCGAAACTTGTCGCACATGCTTGCGTTTCTGGTCTGCTGCATTTGCATGCCTATGAAGCGAAAAGTGCAGTGTGATCATGGCTTTATAATAGAAGTAGTTTTACCTACTATTAATAGTTTAACAACTTAAGATTATCTAAAATTAGTTTGACAAATATCTGTATATTGGAATGGAGGTTAGTTGTTTTTACTTCTTTTATTGGCCAAAAACATGCTCTCACATTCTTAGTGCTGTGTAAGCATCATCTATTTTACATAGATATAAAAATAAATTGAAACTATTGCGTGTTTTATGATATGCTGTAGTAGATTTTAACGTTTCTTATGATTTACCACATATATGTAGACATTACATGAAACATTAGATCATGAAAATTGACTTGAAAGTCCTGGGAAAAAGTCATGGAATTTTTGTAGTAAAAATGTGTATGAACTCTGTATATAATAGTTTTGTTTTTTTACACATTGTATTTCATTACTTTACACTACTTAGTTATTTTTAGTTATATGGTTTATATATAAAATAAACGCCTCAGTTTAGTTTGTGGTGATCATTATGCAAGGATCATTATGCATTGTATAATGCATTCTGCTTATTTGTAATGTTAGATAATGTGTGTGTAAACTAATTATAAGCACTATTAATATCTGTAATTCTCCAAATGGAAAAGGTTATTCTCCAAATGTAGATGGTTGGCTTGTTGGTTGAATACATCAGATCACCAAATACCAAACCTTGTTGTGGTAGCTGTCTGATGGAGCACAACAGTGCCATGGTTTCAAGGGGCCCTTTAAAAGCAGCCAGGCTTTGTATGTCAGCAAAATTTCTTGATTACGCCAGAATTAGAGTATAGCTTTTAGTGTTATGATTTTTATTGGGTTTCAGGGCTCGCAAAAAAAATCCCTGGTAGCCTTTAGGCAGGCATTCTTCAGTGTCGCACATTGATTGAAACACTGCATTATATGTATATTGCGCCGCACATACATAATTATCAAATTTTTGAGTGAACGTAGAGACATTAAAATATATTTTTACTCCCACTAGCCCTTCGGCCAGGTGGAGATAGATTTTAGTAGCCCGACTGGAAAAGACGTCATGCTACTGAATTTTGCGAGCCCTGGGTTTGGCCTTCACCTATTTTCTGCATCATCCTCTTGTACTAAACACTGTGATTCCTTGCATCAACACACCAGTGTCAATTTCAAAGCGTTTGCCTTGGCATTGTTTTTGACTCTTGAATTGTTGGTTTTGATTATTTGCCACCTGTCTTGACCTTTGATTGCCTCTTGTTTTGTGTGCTTCTGTTCAACCATGCCTATTTCACCATGAGACTGTACAATACACTGCATTTGGATCTTACTCTCGTCATTATGTCCCCATTTGCAACACTTAGCAATATGAGGTTAGAACGTTTCATTTTCTATTGGTCTTAGTACACAATATAACTACTAAGGAGTCGAAACATAAAATGTAAAAATTATTGAAACTCTCTGGACATTTTGTTGAAGTGAGGTCCTAATGGACTCATTTGAAATAATGATTTATGCTAAGCTACGTCTGCCCTGCCAGACCCAGAGATTGACTGAATGGATTTTCAAAATGGTTAAACTCTACTGTTTTACTCAAGGGGTCAGGACTTGTAAAATTAGCCTATTTTCAAAAAAAGTGGTGTGCTCCTTTTAAGATTTTAAGGCAATAGATGTCTTGTTATTGTCTCATGATGTTAGAAGTGTCTAAGTCACTGACACTTCATAACAGTACTTGTTTGTTAAATTATTAACTTCTATCTATGCTCAGGGTTAACAGCATTTGGATTGTAATCTTTGTATGAATCTGAAAGGCAATGTCTTCAAAGCAATAGCTGCCATGTGTGAAGTTGTTCAGCTGAAGTGGAACAGGTTGTTCTTGTTGATAAAGGTGTTGGCAAGGAATGCATTTTGTTGTAATTCACAATGCTGTGCAGGTGTGATCCTTATTTTGTAAAAATGGACAGAAGAAACTGCAGATTAGATAAATAACCGGTTTAAGTGGTTATAGATCAATGCATCTGCTTCTTTTGCCTTAAATATGAAATAATAGCAAAAAGGCAAAAATATCAATCTTTTATAACATATTATGTAAAACCAATAACACTCTATCCAACTGCTAAGACTTGATTATATAATTTATTGCATAAAATGAAGTGCATTCACCAGCTGATAAAGTGAGCGAAACTATTTACTGTGCACCCAAAAAAATCCAACCTGAAATCTCACACAGAATTTTAAGACATTTTAAGACTAGATTTGATCAAGTGGTTTTTACAAGATGTCGTATTGGACATACAAGACTAACTCATGGCTTTTTACTTAAAGATGAAGACCCCATACAATGTTTGTACTGCACAATTCCTCTTACAGTAAAACACTTTCTACTGGATTGTCCTGCTTTTAATGATTCCAGAAGACTTTTTTATGAAATGAACTCTCTGAAGGACATTTTTAACAAAGTGACACCAGGAAAAATTGTAGAATTCTTATCAAGTATTAATTCTAAAAATCTTAGTTAACTTGTGTATTCATTTGTTTGTTGTTCTTAATTGTTTATTTATTATTTTAATGTTCTTGCCATGAAAATAGCCTTGATTGCTGACATGGCAATAAATAAAAAAATACATACATATACTGTGCACCCAAAAGCTATCTTCCAAAACAGAATGAAGAAACTTTAAAAACTAAGATCTCATTTAATAGTGCCCCTTATACCCATGAACTTATATGGTAACTATATATGCATGTTTGTATGTATGTATGTATGTATGTATGTATGTATGTATGTATGTATATGTACAGTAGGCATTGATCACATTCATTCACAACTAGGCATAAGCCGGTACATGAGCCTCGAGAATTAGGAACCACTGGCTAAACAATAAAAAAAAGTATATTTATGCACAGGCTGCTCCCCACAGCAACAGAGAAGGCTCGGCTTGAGCAGAAAAAAAGACTACACTGCATCTATTTTTGTTGCATCGATTTTTGTACTTTAACAGGGTTCCGGAGGCAGTTTATAACTTTTGTGATGTGGAGATTATTCCATTATACGCTGCATTATTGACGTCTGCAGTCATGTGCTCTCGTGTTTGCTTTGTTTACGTAGCTCTGTTAGCGTTGTAATTTAGACAATGGCGACAGAGTAACCTTAATGTTCGGTTATAAAGGTTAAAACATTGCTTGTGTAGTTGCGTAAAATGGTATGCACTTGTGGGAGTTATATGGAACGTTTAAATGACTCTGTCTTTTGCAGACAACAAGATGTAGGCTGTAGGCTAGTTAACCTTAGCATAGCTTCCCGTCACTCATTAATTTAGTTGAAACTCCTCATTTAGATTTGGGAACCCAAATAGAAAAGAATGTGGCTGCTGCTGAGCCATCTCTTAAACCGGGGTCGCCACAGTGGAAAGAACCGCCAACTTATTCAGCATAGATTTTATGCAGTGAATGCACTTCCAGCTGCAACCCATCACTGGGAAAAACACACTCATTCACACACATACACTACTGACAATTTAGCTTACCCAGTTCACCTATATTGCATGCCTTTGTGGGGGAAGCTGGAGCACCCGGAGGAAACCCACGCAAACACGGGGAGAACATGCAAACTTTACACAGAAACGCCAACTGACCCAGCTGAGGCTCAAACCAGCGACCTTCTTGCTTTGAGGCGACGTCGCTACCCACTGCGCCACCCTCTGTTTTGCATAATCACATGCACTTAAAGCATCCTTTCTTGGTACTGTCTGCCAGCCCCCCATAAGCACCAATTCATCATGACAGCCATGTTCTGCTAACCCTCCACAAGCACTAAACCATCTGCCCCTGTAAGTCAGTCAGTGCTGTATTTTTTAGCAACATATACAATGCAACTTTTGTTCTGCCAGGTCTCTCAGTCAGGGGTTGATAAATTTTAGTAATTGTTTTAGAAGAACAGTTCTTTGAATTATTATTTGTTTTTATTCTGTCTGCTCAGCGTCCTCCAACAAGGACGGGAGGTGGTGGGGTTCACAATGGTATTTTATTAGTTGTTAGTTTAACGATGGATGAGGTAATGGCTGCTATATTATATAATGGATATAATTAAAGAATACTTGCACTATAACGTAAATTCAACGTGTAGCGCAAAACATTTATTTTTATATCCATTTAGATTTTTACTTGAATACAAATACGTTTCCCCCCTCAACAAATACAGATACAAATACCGGCTGCTTTGCACACCCCTAGTGCAAACGTATAGAGTATCAGTCACACCTGCAAAATTGACCTAAATCGAGCGTGGCCGACATGACATGACGCAAATGCACCAAATCATCTAAATGACTCGCACGTATGAATTGATAAATCATGTATGAATTGGTCAAACAGTGTATGTATGCACTTAATCACTTGCTTTTCCACATTACATTTATGATAAATAGAGGCATGTGCTGCTTAGGGTTAACAGGCTGAAAACGAAACTACATTCTCCAAAGTTCAGTCGAGCCAAAAGTAAAAGCAGCAGCTGATTGCGCTGTCCTAGAAATCTGGCATACAGCAAAGCAAAATTATATAAAATATGTTATTAGGTTAATGTTTTGATTTCAAAGATATATATCATGTACAAATATGCATTGTCTTCCAAAATATTGTGAAAATGAATGACATGAATGACTGAATTTTGAATGAATGACATGAAGTTATTATTTTTTACTTCTAAAATTTGGCATGCATATATTGAGATGTGTAGTACTGACACTTCGATTTCCCTAATTGTGTGTGTTCGTTTAGATTTTGTATTAATAATTAGATTTCTTTCTTTTTTTTCAATTTGTTGAGTCTAAAATTGTCATATGTTGTGACACATTTCATTTTATATAAATTGAAAATAGGTACTCTTATGGTAACTTTACTATAAGTCTTTACAAAAAGATTTCAAATTTTGTTTTTGCAGGACAGGTCTATTTTTTAATGAGATTGTATGTAATCATGTTGCAACAAATGTGATATGCTGAGATACATTGTCATAGTAGTATGGTCACACAACTTGGACAGTCACACCACATGACAAAAATGTAAGTAGAGATCTGTATACACTGAAAAAAATGATGTCTGCAAAACTGTTGCAAACAACTTATTTGTGTCGAATTTAAACAAACAAATTTAATTTAATAAAATTCTACTTAATTAGTTTGTTTAAATTCAGCCCAAACAAATTGTTTACAGCCACTTAACGTAAAAAAAATTGAGTAAATCTAAGGAATCATCTCTGAATTATTTTTTTCAGTGTACATTATCTAAAGCTGCTATGTGATGTGAACAACATAAAGGTATATCTGCATGTGAGGACTGTAATATTGTTCGTTGTTGTGTGGAAGAAAAAGACAGGGTCGGCGATATAAGGTATGTAATTGTCTCTTTATTTTTAAATGCACACACACACAAGCTCTGGTGTCTGTGTGGGTGTTCTCTCCTCTCTCTCTCCCGGCTGCTCCTTCTCCTTAAGAAGGGTGTCTCTCCGGCCCAATCACTAGAATAAACAGGTGTTATTTATTATTTCTGATTGGCCTGCTGATTAGCTGCCGGGCTCCGAGCATGCTCTCCCCCCTCATTGGGTGTTCGATCACGCTTACCTCTCCACATACCCCCACCGCCCGCCTCAGGCCGGGGAGCCTCTGAACAGAGGACGAATTCCCTGCCCAGGAGATAATAGCGAAGAGTGAGAACGGCCCACCTTATCGCCAGGCACTCCTTTTCAATGGTGCTGTACTTAGCCTCACTCTTACTGAGTTTTCGGCTAATGTACAGCACCGGCCGTTCCACTCCTGCCACCTCCTGGGAGAGAACCACCCCCAGACCCCGATCGGACGCATCCGTCTGTAACAGAAAGGGGAGAGCAAAATCAGGAGCGTGCAATAGCGGCCCCCCGCAAAGTATAGATTTTACCTTTGAAAAGGCCTGTTGGCACTGCTCTGACCATTGGACGGTATCTGGTCCCTCCTTTTTAGTGAGATCAGTCAATGAGCTGACGAGGGCCGAATAATTAGGAACAAAACGCCTATAATATCCTGCCAGTCCCAAAAACTGTCTCACCTCCTTTTTGGTCTTAGGTCTCGGACAGGTTGCAATAGCTGCAGTCTTATCAATTTGGGGCTGCACCTGCCCGTGACCTAAGTGGAAGCCCAAATACCTTACCTCCACTCGCCCAATTGCGCACTTCTTTGGGTTGGCCGTAAGCCCAGCCCGTCTCAGCGCTGATAATACCGCCCTCAGATGTTGCATATGCCGCTGCCAATCATTACTGAAAATGATGATGTCATCTAAATAAGCAGCGGCATATGCGGAATGAGGGCCAAGTATTTTGTCCATCAGCCGCTGAAACGTAGCCGTTGCCCCGAACAGCCCGAACGGAAGTGTCACAAATTGGTGTAATCCAAACGGCGTTGTGAAGGCTGTTTTTTCGCGGGATATTGGAGATAAGGGGATCTGCCAATAACCCTTTGTCAAATCCAACGTCGAATAATATCGAGCAGCACCTAACCGGTCGAGCAACTCGTCAATACGCGGCATTGGATATGCGTCGAATTTCGACACAGCATTGACTTTGCGATAGTCCACACAGAACCGGACCGAGCCGTCTGTCTTCGGAACTAAGACTATCGGGCTGGCCCAGTCACTGTGTGACTCTTCTACTACTCCCAATTTCAACATATTACCCAATTCTTCCTGAATCACTTTTTTCTTGTGTTCAGGTAGGCGATACGGCCGGGTCCTTACGACCACACCCGGTTCGGTCTCAATATGGTGCTGAATTAAGTTAGTACGACCGGGCAGGGGTGAAAACACGTCAGAAAATTCACGTTGAAGGTGTCGGACATCGATGAGCTGGCTCGCTGAGAGATGGTCACCCCCGGTGACCAGAGTGCCCGGCCGTTGTTGGCCAGTGCTCTCTGGCCCCAGGTCATCTTCGTTGGTAACGAGCGTAGCCAGCATCACCTCCTCCGGCTCCCTCCACTGCTTCAGCAGATTAATGTGGTAAATCTGACGTGAATCAGCCCTGTCCGAACGCATTACCTCATAATCGAGATCGCTGACTCGTCGTGTGACCACAAACGGCCCTTGCCACTTGGCGAGTAATTTAGAGCTAGAAGTGGGTAGTAGTACAAGGACTTTATCTCCCCGTGAAAATTTGCGTAGTTTAGTACCCTTGTCATAACGCCGGCGTTGGTCATCCTGGGCCTTAAGCAAATGCTCCGTAGAGAGCCGCCCCAGTGTGTGGAGTTTTGCTCTAAGGTCCAGAATATACTGAATTTCATTTTTACTGTTTGAAGGCTCGTCCTCCCAAGCCTCTCTAACGACATCCAAAACCCCACGGGGCTGTCTGCCATAGAGAAGCTCGAAGGGGGAAAACCCCGTGGAGGCTTGGGGAACCTCCCGCACAGCGAATAACAAGGGCTCTAACCACTTATCCCAATTTTTCGCGTCCTCGTGAACGAATTTACGGATCATGGATTTAAGCGTGCAATTAAACTTTTCCACCAGTCCGTCCGTTTGTGGGTGATAGACGCTGGTGCGAATTGATTTAACGCCCAATAATCCGTAAAGCTCGCGCATTGTGCGTGACATGAACGCGGTGCCTTGATCAGTGAGAATCTCCTTGGGGATTCCCACTCGGGAGATTATGCGAAACAGAGCCTCCGCAACGCTCTTTGCTGAGATGTTACGGAGCGCTACTGCTTCCGGGTATCGGGTTGCATAATCTACTAGAACTAATGCAAACCGGTGCCCGCGTGCGGATCGCTCTAATGGCCCGATGAGATCCATCCCAATTCTCTCGAAGGGGATCTCCATAACTGGCAATGGGCGCAAGGGCGCTTTTGGGGTGGCCGGTGGATTTACCAGCTGACATTCACGACACGAAGCGCACCATCTGCTGACGTCACCGTGAATGCCCGGCCAAAAGAATCGGGCCATGAGGCGATTTAGTGTGGCCGCCTGACCTAAATGTCCGGCCATAGGATTAGAATGAGCCGCCTGGAAAAGCATTTCCCGACGGCTCTTTGGTACTAATAATTGGGTTGTATCTTCCTTTGTCTGAGCGTCTTGGATCACTCGATACACCCTATCATTAATAATCGCAAAATAAGGATAGGAGAGGGGTCGATCAGGCTGGAGGATTTTCCCATCAATGACCTGCACCCTTTCGAGTGCATGTCTCAGCGTGTCATCACGCGACTGCTCCAGGGGAAAGTCTTTACACCGGGAAATTCCCGACCCTTCCCCTGAGTCAGTGCGTGACGTCACTGCCTGGGATTCCCCCAGCTGAGCGACCCGCCCCCTCTCTGGCGATTTCTTTTTCCAAGAAACACCCGCACATAAGATCCTTAATAATCTATTAAATCCAGGGCAATTGGTTCCCAGAATTAGCGGGTGTTTGAGGTGCGGGTTAACCGCTACCTCTACGCTATGCTTTTTACCCCTGAATTGAATATCTATAGCCGTTAGCGGGTAGTGAATTACATCACCGTGCACACACCTTACCCTTACCGTGCGGCTCGTATCCAATACCGGGTCTTGAAGCAGGCTTTGGTGGATGGAGGTCTGGTTACACCCCGAATCCACCAAAGCTTGATATGTACCCCCTTTAATACTCACTGGTATCCGGTATAGCCCGTCGCGACCAGGGGCGACGATTGGCGTGGCGGGGACGCGAATCAACGCACTCACCTCCTTCACGGAGCGGACTTTTGGTGCGCTATCCTCGCCCCCGCGGCGCCAATGCATCGGCCCAGACCTTTTCACTACACCCCCGGGGCCAGCAAGACCAACCGATTGAACCGGAGAGAGACCTGGTGCCGTCTGGGAAGCAGCCAGGGGTGGAAACTCCGCCCCTCCGTCCTGATAGGATTCCCCTTCCCGCGGGGCTGGCTGCGGATCCGCCTCAGTGCACCGCCGTCTGGGTGCTGGCGTGGGCGGTCTCCGCATTCTGGGCCTGGGAACAGGACGAGAGAGAGAGAGAGAAAGAGGGGGAGAGGAGAGAGAGGTTATTTCGCCGACCCTGGACCTCGCCACCAGGTGATCCTCCGCCAGCCGGATGGCCGTCTCCAGATCGTCTGGCCGGTGGCACTGGACCCACTCCAATGTTCGGGAGGGGAGGCGGGTGATGAACTGTTCCAGTACCACGGCATCCACCAGCTGGGCAGTGGTCCGGCCATCCTTTATCAGCCATCTGCGGCAGGCGTCACGGAGCTGCTGGGCGAACGCGAAGGGCCGGCCGCTTTCAGTCAGCTCCAGCGACCGGAAGCGCTGACGCTGCTCCTCTGAGTTGCGGCCGGCCCGCTGGAGAATGGCTCGCTTCAGATGAGCATACTCCAGGAGATTCTGGGCCGGTAGCTGCTGTGCAGCGATCTGGGCTTCGCCCGAGAGCAGCGGGATGACACGTACCGGCCACTCGGCCCGAGGCCAGCCACACACCTCCGCCATCTTTTCAAAGAGGTCCAGGAACACTTCCGGGTCATCTTCCAGCGCCATTTTCTGGAACGTAATGGGAGGGTGGGCGGCAGATGTCGGAGCGGGCCGGATCTCCTGGGACAGCAGACTCCGGATTTGCTCGCGGTCCTCCCGCTGGGCCTCCATGAGGAATCGGAAATGTTGGTCCTGGACGTTCTTTAATTCCACCAGCGCATCATGTTGTTGTTGGTGGAGGACCGCGAGGGCCTGGATGGCTTCCGCAAATGCTAGCCTTGACGGAGTGGTCATTCTGGCAGTGAGGCTCTTCTCCTTCCCGGGTTTTCGGCACCACTGTAATATTGTTCGTTGTTGTGTGGAAGAAGAAGACAGGGTCGGCGATATAAGGTATGTAATTGTCTCTTTATTTTTAAATGCACACACACACAAGCTCTGGTGTCTGTGTGGGTGTTCTCTCCTCTCTCTCTCCCGGCTGCTCCTTCTCCTTAAGAAGGGTGTCTCTCCGGCCCAATCACTAGAATAAACAGGTGTTATTTATTATTTCTGATTGGCCTGCTGATTAGCTGCCGGGCTCCGAGCATGCTCTCCCCCCTCATTGGGTGTTCGATCACGCTTACCTCTCCACAAGGACCAAGCAACATCTCCAGGTCCTTTGAGAAGTCCTTTGAGAACCAAAAGAAAAAAGTGATGTTCACTTCTGTCTATAGTGCATTGTTTTTAAAAAAGCTGCAACAGTTTTATTTATGTTAAAACATCTCAGCTGGAGTGCTAACAAAATTAGTTTTTATTTCTATATTTGTTTTACTTCTGAAACAGAGTAGAACCATTTTTATGCTTACAGCAAACACTGAATGTTTATTAATAAATAATATTTTGAAACTTAAAAAGGTATTGTGTAGTATAAATTTAATATTGGTATCATGATATTTGATTTAGGTATCGTATCGAAGTCAAAATTTTGATATCATGACAGCACTATTTGCAAATTAAAACTACCTCATGTGGATTTTTAACTCTAAATCTGCGTCTCATTTCGGAGACTGCTTCTGTCCTTCAGAGCTCGCATTTTCGGCTGCGGCCACATACATTGATGCAGCCTTTAAGACTGAAATGAAACGCGCTGTGTTTTCCACCAATGCAACTCGGGGTGCTGAAGTATAACTGAATTGAATTGGGGCAGCACGGTGGCTCAGTGGTTAGCACTGTGACTTCACAGCAATTTGGTACTTGGTTCAAGTGCCAGCTGGGTCAGTTGGCATTTCTATGAGGAGTTTGGTTGTTCTCCCTGTGTTCGCGTGTTTCCTCTAGGTCATTCCTGCTAACACTCCCATTTTTCCAGGAGTTTCCCATATTTCAGACCCACCTCCCGGTTTGTCATTTCTCCCGGAAAACTCCCGGAATTTCAACCCCTAACCACAGTCCTCAGGTGATTGGTACAAATCTGTAACACCCCATTCACACGGGGCTTCAGCGTCAACACTTGACTGAGGGCATGTCTGTAGTTGGGGCTGACGCGATCGTCATTGCAGCATCAGCCAATGAAATTAGTCAGCAATCCGCTACTGTCTGAGCAGGTGTATTTGCATACAGCGATATGATTGCCCCATGCCAAATTTTTGCATACAGAGAGACCCACATGAACACAGAAACTTGTTTTTGCTGTCCTGCAACTTCTTTTTCTCAGAATAGCTTGTGTATTGAAAAGTAATTTTTACCTATTGGTACGGTTTTCTCTTTCTGTCTCATTTTCGGTCAGTATTTAAATTGTGCTATCAGAGATGTGGCTCTCTCTCTCTCTCTCTCTCATACTCACTCATTAATTCAATTAAGTTGTGTGATTTTGTAATTAAAACTTCATTCTGTTTGATTTCAGGGTTCTAGATTTGATGAGCCATAATCAGTTAAAAAAATAAGTTTCAATTATTATTTGTCCAGTCATGACTGCTTTGGCCTTGATCCTGGCAGGTGACTGATATGTTACTGATGAATTACATTCAGGAGTGTATCGCAGAATAAAGCCTGACAGGCTCATCAGCAGGATAGTCCAAAACAATAAAAAATGCAACGTGACAGGCAAGCAGATACCTATTAATGTGGATGTAAGTATATGGGTTTGAACATTTTCACTGACAATCAAGGTAATTCGAAGTGCATGGATGAGTCGGTGTTATTCAACATTTGTTATCTCTTAATAATATACCTTGGAATGTAAGACCAACAAATCAGAATCGAGTATTTCAGACAGTTGTGCAATAAAAACAGGATAATTAATGGCTTGGTGTACATTTAACGAGTGTTGAGTTCAATTTTTAATACAATGCTGTAAAGGTAAAGATTCTCATGTTCTTTTACTTTAATAGATATTCCAGAAGGAAGTCTGCACTAATTTAATCCTTTTTAGGGCATTCATTGGAAAAACCCTAGTGTTTTCTTGTATTATTTATTTATTTATTTATTTTTATTAAAAAGTTCAAGTTCAAACCATTATAGCATATTCAACAATCCAGTACATGTAGTGTTAGTGTTGATATAAAAGTACATGACTAGGAAAAAAATATATAAAATAAACAAGGGGGTTGTGAGAGTCTTAATCCAATAATAGAAACGAGTCCAAGGCATGTGAAAGCTTTCGGGCATTTGTGTTCCTCATGAAGAGAAGAGACCTTATGAACATCTTCAGATCATTCCTCCATCCATTAAAGCGGGGTTTCACCTTTACAAATTAGAATCTATGAATGAAGTGTTTAGCTAGAATAATTAGATTATTTACTAAAAAGTCTAGGTCTTTGTCCTTCAAAAATATACCATTTTTGGGGGTCTTTTGTTGTATGGCAAGTAGCCTCAAAACTCTAAATTCTTTCAGTCTTAAACATTAGGTCTTGAAGGTGGGCTGCTGATAAGTTTGTCAAGCTTTATTCTGTGATAACTGGATTTATGTGAGTTATCACTTATTTCACAGCCTACATCTGTCATAAATGAAAACAAAACAGAAGGCTTGGGATGATTTTTGTAAGAAACTAATACTACACACTGTTTGAGGACAAATGTTACGAAATACAACATCTAAACGATGACTTTAGGTGTGGTAACTGTAGTACAAGCAGAATAATTGACTAGTTTATTGAATTAGAACTCTGTGTCATCATGTCTGTGAACTTTTCTAATAATTTAACAGCTTGTCTCTAAACATTCCTTACATATTTGTCTTACACATGTACGATTTTGCTTCAGAAAGCTTTAAATTACTCTGAATTCATATAGCATTGCACTCAATAAGCATTTCATTAGAGCATTAACCAATGTAAGAGATATTGTATGTGATCATGCAAACTTTAAGTGTGTGGCTGTTGTCATCAGGTTGCTTAATTTTAAAAATAGGTGGTGTCCGATGCTGCAGGACAAGGCATTACCATCACAGGCGATAAAACCTTTAACAACTGGAACTGGCCCAATGCTGTCATCTTTGCAGCCACAGTGATCACAACAATAGGTAAGAAGCATGAAAAATAATCAAGCCTTCAAGAAATACTTGTAGCCCATGTAACTATGTGGTAAAACTCTGCTTAATTGCAATAGTTTAGTTATTAAACTTAACTCAACCTCCTATTATATAAATAGGTTAAAATTTCACTAGAATTACACCTGAAATATTGTTTTGGCTTTCTGTTTTCTTTTCCTATTCTATGTTAACTGCTTTGACACAACCTTAATTGTAAAAGCACCATACAAATAAAGATGGCTTGACTTACTGTAAAGTGAATCAGTTTTCATTAAAAATAATTGTTTATTTCTACAGGTTATGGAAATATTGCCCCAAAAACACCTTCAGGGAGGGTTTTCTGTATATTTTATGGTCTCTTTGGAGTGCCACTGTGTTTCACTTGGATCAGTGAACTTGGAAAGTTTTTTGGTGGAAGAGCTAAACACCTTGGACGGTATCTTACTAAGAAAGGAGTAACATTGGTGAGGAATGAAATTGCATTTTGCAGATCTTTTAATAGTATTGTTTTTAATTCACTCATTTGTTTTTTGTTGTTTTTTACTTGTTAAAGCGGAAAACACAGCTCACCTGTACAGCTGTCTTTCTGTTATGGGGTGTGCTGATCCATTTGGTGATTCCTCCATTTGTTTTCATGACTCAGGAAGGCTGGACCTATGTCGAGGGCTTGTATTTTTCTTTCGTCACTTTGACAACTATTGGTTTTGGTGATCTTGTAGCAGGTGGGTGTATTTAAGGTATTTAAGCTGCTTATCATCATGCATCACATTTACAATTAAGCAGATGACATACAGGGGTTGCACAATGAAACTGAAACACTAGCCAATGTAGGCTTAGAGGTTTCATGGCTAAATTTGACCAGCCTGGTGGCCGATATTCATTAATTGCACATTCCACCAGTAAAGCTGCGGTCACACTGCACTTTTCACCCCATAGACTTCCATTTATATGCATGTGAATGCGACAGACCAGAAAGGCAAGCTCATGCGATAAGTTTCGCAGTTCACTTTATTGCAAAGTTCAAGCATGATGAACTCTGATCTGCAAAATTTCATTACATGACATGTTCCATAAATAGGAAGCCCCATAACCAAAAGCTTGTTAGGGTTTGATCAAAGATAACACCCAAATTTTTAATCTGATTCAACAAAGAAACTGATATCACTGAGGAAATGTTTGACTTCGCTATAGTGTAGTATAGTGTTTTTTGAGCCAGTAAGAACAATTTCCATTTCTATTGAGCTTAGGAAAGGTAATTAAAGTTTTTAAGTTTTCAAACCACTCAACAATAGTAGAAAGAGTGAACATTGAAAAAGGTTTAAAGGGCAGATAATGTTTGGGTATCATCAGCGTAACGCCAAATTTTGGCATAATGCCAAATTTCCTAAAATTGAGCCAATAGGTAAAATGAATAAGATAAATAAGAAACAGAAGAAGTTCCAAAACCGATCTCTGTGGAACACCAGAAACAAGATGAGTAGGCTTTGAGTAAAATTGTGTGAGTTTCAGTCAAAAAGGAACTAAGGGTGCTTTCACACCTGCCTTATTTAATTCAGTTGAATTGCACTAGAGTTCGTTTTCCCTCTTGGTGCGGTTTGTTTAGGCAGGTGTGAATGTAGCAATCGTACTCGAGTGCGCACCAAAAGCAGACCAAAAAACCTCTTCAATGAGGTCTCAGTATGCTTTCAAACGAACCCTGGAGCAGTTTGTTTGTGGTGAGAATATGATCTGAACTAAAACAGACCTTCTGCGCCTTTTTGGACTAATCCAAAATATAATAAATTTTATTGTTAAAGTGTAAAATAACCAACATCTCTTGCAGCTAAAGTTTTAACTAAACATTAGCAAATGTAATATTTACTATTCTATTTTTTATGATTGACTTTAGTTGTGCTGGTGGTTTATTCTGCAACCCCAACAAATAAAGGTTTAAGCCAAAGGAAAGTGAGTGTTGCTCGATGTTATAGGTCATTTAAAAAGTACTATTGCTACTTACAGGTGTGCCGCTAGGGTGGGAGGTCTAAGGGCACAAGCACTAACCCGAGAGATACTATTAGGGCGTGCTCACACTATGCTATCCCAACCGTGCCCAGAAGTTTGAGAAGTGTGAGTGCTCTGAATCGATTCACTTGAGCTCAGGCGCGGTACGATTGTGTGTGATTGCAAAACGCGGCTGAGCCCGAAACTGAAAGCGAGACGTGACTTTTAAGGGACTGTTTCATATGGATTAATTAATTATTCGTACTGTTCAATGAATGCAAAATGACGCAAACCCCTTACTGCACAACAGCTGCACCTTCAGCAAACCTCCTAATTCCTGCAGCACGAGGACTTTAGGATTTTTTATGAGCGTCAAAAGTGGCTGATCTGTTCGGCGAAATATTTGACTGAGTGTCATCGAATATCAAACAACTTAAACGATATAACTAAAGCAATCTCTAGTGTGCTGAGAGAGAGAGAGAGCGCTTACTGAACAGCGCATCATCGATGACCTAAGCATGCCCAGACCCGAATGTAATGTCAGTGCGGGCTGTCGGGGGAGACGGGAATGGGGACAAGCGTGTTTGGCCCGGTTCAAGGCATCTGTACATATTGTGAGTACGCCCTTAGGGTAATGTGTACACTAGTGATGCGCGGATGGCGGTAATATACGGGGGCTCTGTGGATAATCTGCGGGTCGGACGGGTAATAAAAAAAACATTATATTTAATTGCGAGTGGGTCGCGGGTGAATGTAGTGTGACATAGCAGTTGCCCAGCAAAAAAGCAGCGAGTGGACTTGGCAGAATGTGGAGATGAGACGCCCAAAATAATGGATGAAGTGCAAGAGTACTGTGCAAACTTTCAGTTAGAGCAGTCATCAGAGGAAAATGAGCGAACGCTCATTTAGTGCAGCTGACCGTGTTTTGGAGGCGAGGCGGAATCACCCAAATCTAGGCACAGTAGACGCTATTCTCTTTTTGCACAGTGCAAAGAAAAAGGCCAACTAAACATAACGTAGCTGCCGTTTAGGCTGAAGTGACACCGTTTTTATGTTTTTCCTGTAGCCTATATATAAAAACTGAATCTGCTGTTAATAACGAACGATCCATGTTGACCTATCATCTTGCTTAAAACAAAGAAATAGAATTATTAAAGTGTCGATCGGGTGTGGGTCGGATAATATATCAGATAAAATAATATGTCCAGGTGGATGATAAGAATGAAGGAGCGGATTTGGGTAACATTAATAGCTGATCCGCGTATCTCTAGTGTACACAGTTTTCTTATTCTTTTTTCTTTCGTTTTATTTTAGGTGTTGACCCAAATGTTGAATATCCTACTCTCTATCGCTACTTCGTTGAGGTGTGGATTTATCTTGGTCTGGCATGGCTGTCTTTGTTTTTCAATTGGAAGGTGCGTATGGTTGTGGAGGCTCACAAAGCTCTAAAAAAGCACCGTAAAAGGCGTAGACTTTCACTGGATGAGTTACAGCTCAACGAAAGTCATAAGACACTACACCTTTCCCCGGCTCCCAATGATGTCAACATCTTCAGCTTCCTGTCCAAGAGAAAGGAAGGTTACAATGACTTGATTAAGCAAATAGGTGCTGACAAAGGAGAAAATCAGTGTGTCAGTACCATGAATAGTAGCAAGAATGTACCAAAACGCTCAAAAAGCTGCAGTGATGCTCATTCTATAAATGGAAATACTATTCTTAGTCTAGACAGCTCACCTCGACTGAAGCGCCATTATAGCTTCAGTGATAGAGTTGCTGTAGCACTCTCAAAATCCAAGGGCTACCTTTTTGGCCAAGAGGAATGTCTTCTCATCACTGAGAAGCTAGAGGAAGGAGATACTGACACACAGTGCATGAGAATGTGTGAGAATCAGTTGGACAAGGAGGCAGGAGAGAGCCATAAAGGTCTTGTAGCTGAAGGCTGCAGAAGTGGTCAGATCACATGGGACTCCAAAGGTTACCAGACCAACATGTTTCCTAATGCTAACATAACCTTCATTGATGAGGATAATTTTCTAAACAGTAACCGGGAGGAGGAAAATTACTTCATGCCTAGCTTCACATCAGATGAGACCGATTTCAGAAAGGAAAAGGACTCAGAATCTGAGACCTCTGTATTCACCACATGTGGGTCAGACCATGGACATTCCTATGAGCAGCTGGTGGAAGAGTATTCCAAAGAGGACAACACTGACATTTGATCAAAATTACCCTGAAACAGTGTAAAGTATTATATAATTTTTTTTTATAAAGCAGACTATGTTCATGTACTAAGTCTCAAAAGTCTAAAATTCTTTTTTAACAAATTAAAGGGCTCCAATTTGGGGCTTTTTACAAGATGTGAAATAAGTATTTTTGTCTCAAGAATGTGTCTATGAAGTTTCAGGTCAACATACCCATAAGATAATTTCTTATACCCTGTAAAAAAAATGTAAATATTTGGATCACGAGGAATTGTAGCTGTAATGAATGAAGGATGATCAGACACTGTTAATTGTTAAATCTAACAAATAATTAATTGTCAACCCTCCTGAGTCCCACAAATGAATAGAACACCAGTTTCTGTAATCTAAGAACCCACAGGATTAAAAAGCCAAGGCAGAAGTTACCAGGGCAAACACTCAATTTATGACCGTAAGGGCTCTCAGAGTAAAGCAACATTCCTAAAATAAAAAGAAATATTCCTGAAATTCCTTTTCTACATGGATGCTCATCCACACGTGACTCTCTTCGAGCTGAGCCTTTACAATATAGCTAAAACTTTGTTTTAGAATGCATGCAATGTTTTCATTTAGTATGTTTACATGGACACCAATAAGATTTTAATACAATTAAGACAATACCCTGATTAGGAGTCTACCATGTAAACAGAGATTTTGATGACCTTAATCTGACTAAAGTCATAATCATAGTACAGTGGTTCCTCATTAATCGCGAGAGTTACATTCTAAAAATAACCTGCAATAGGCGAAATCCACAAAGTAGTCAGCTTTATTTTTTTACTATTGTTATAGATGGTTTAAGGCTGTAAAACCCGTCACTAGACTCTTAATACACTTTTCTCAGACCGGCATTAACATTTTCACACTTTTCGCTTGTTTAAACACTCTCAAAGTTCAAATTTTGGTAGCAAAATAAGTCCAGTATTATAGATGAAACCAAAGACCAAAACCTGTTGTCAAACGCAAACATTCATTGCTGTCAGCAAAAGGTTCATAAAGGTTTTTAGCTTTTGTGTGGATAATGTTGGCATCCAGCGTAATGTTCTTTTTTCCTGCAGTCACTGATCCACAAAGCTAAAGTAGACTCTATTCTTAAGGGGGATGCGCCGCGCACATGACAGTTGGAAGTAACACACACTAAAGCGCACATTCGCATGTTATTTAAAATGAAATTATTCAGATGCCGCTCTGTAGCACGGCAGAAATATGAACTGTGTCATGAATCATAGCTGGGCACCACAGACAGCAGCTGACTTGTGGCGCCGGTGTGCGTACCTTGATATAAACCTATGTTTACAATTCTAAAATTCATGGCACTGTGCATCATATCTGGTGTGCGATCCCCTTTACAATGGTCTTTCTGTGGACAGTTACAACCCTTTTCTTATCCTTGTTGGTTTGGCAAGCTGAACGCATTCTGTACTGTACAGGAGACACGGAGAAGATTAATTGACAATGGTCTACAGCCAATCAGGAGGCAGAACACAATGCACTGAAAAAGAAAATCTGTGAAACTGCAAGGCAGCGGAAGGTGAACCGTGTTATAGCGGGGGACCACAGTAAACACAAATCGAATTAAGGCGTAAAGTAGTATCCCTATTTTTTGTCGTATTTTTGAAGTAGAGTACAAGCATGTAAACACTTTTTTTTCCCTTATTTTTATGCCAAGTACAAATTACATTGTTTATACAGAGATTATTATTTTTATATATATATATAAACCCCTTTCAACAAACCCTAAATACACTGCCTAAAGAAGAAAAGAAAAAAAAAGTAGTAATAAAAAAAAACGATAATAATAATAAAAGAAAAAAAGGCAAAATTTAATAAAAGAAAAATAAATAAATAAATGAAATAATAATAAATGCATAAATAAATAGAGTGACAACAATAATGGGTGATACGATCAGAGAAAACGCTGTGTTATCTTACAATGGTAGGCTAACATAAACAAAGCTTGAGGTTCTGGACAGAGAGAGAAAAGACCGAAAGATTACATAAAAAAAAAAGATTGCGGTTACAAGACAGTCACATTAGTCCCCAGGAAGTACACTTATAGCAGTGAAATATGATAATAAGGGTTGCCAAACATATGAGAATTTGCTAGAACCTCTAATTGAATATTTAATTTTTTCCAGGTGTAGATATAACATTAGATCTTGAAGCCAGTGTGATGCTTTAGGTGGATTTAAAGATTTCCAGTGCAATAAAATTTGTCTACGAGCTAGTAAAGATGCAAAGGCTATAATGTTTTGTTGTCTTTCAGTCATATTTAGTTCCTCATGTGTAATCCCAAACAATGCAAATTCTGCACATGGCTTAAGCTGTACTTCACACACTTTAGATAATGTATCGAATATAGTTGACCAGTAAGGAATAAGCTTGGGGCACGCCCAAAACATGTGAGACAAGTCTGCTTTGCTTGTGTAACATCTTATACAGGTCTTGTCAAAAGTAGAGTTAAAAGAGGCTATCCGTGATCTACTTAGATGTATTCGATGTAACACTTTAAATTGTATTAAACTTAGGCGAGCACAAGAAGTGCTACCGTTCACTCTACTTAGTGCATTGCTCCAAGATTCCTCTGAAAATGCCACTCCCAGTTCTTTTTCCCACCTAATTTTAATCTTTTCTGTACTTACAATTTTCAAAGACATTAGAATTGTATATGTTCTAGAAATAAAACCTTGTAGATACGAGTGTGTTTCTAACAGAGAATCAACAGAGGACTTTGAGGGGTAAACACTTTAACACTAGAATTATTAACTTTTTTATTTTCTGGGGCAAGTCCCGAGGTGTTATTCACCTCTGCTGAGATTTTTAGTTTATCCGCTCAATTCTCCTCCTGCTTTTGTTGTTCAAACCACCCATTACCTGTGAGGCCCGGCACATTTGCATTTATTTACTCCGAGTAGGGTGAATAATTTCTTATTCACATTTTTGAGAATGCACATCTGGAAGAACCTCTACAAGCAACAGGCTCCTCGAAACTGGCTTCAGGACTGCCTCAAGATTCATTTAAGTTATGCAACACCTTTGATTTGATGACAAGGACACCTGGGCAGAATAGGTGAAAACAGACAAATTTGTTGCAATCTCCAACATCTGGACACACTTCCAACAAGAACTGTCCTGATAACTTCCCTCCAGGAGAACACATGGCCATAGGTACCTACCAAGGGTCATTGTCCATTCACACAGTATATCACAACCAAGCCAAACATATTTAGGATCAAGTTCTGGATGGCCACAGATTTGGAGACCAGATATGTCTGCAATGCATCTCCTTACTTGGGAAAGGATCCCAGTTGTCAGAAGGGAGAAAGGCTGGCAGAGAACGTGGTCATAAATCTGATGTAGCCACTTTTGGATGATGGGAGAAATGTCACAACGGACAATTTCTTTTCATCACTGTCGCACAGACTGCCGCAGCGCAAAACAACGCTACTGAGCACGGTGAATAAAGTCTGGTGTGAACTTTCTCAACTTGGAAAAGACACTGCCCAGCGAGAGGTATTCTCCGCTTTAGTGCTTAGAAGTGGCAGTGCCTTCTTGACAATTTATGCACCTAAAAAAAAATCAAGTTCTAAGTGCCATGCACCAAGACGTGACAATCGATGGCAGAAAGAGAAAACCCAACTCAATAACCACATGAAGGTATGTGAATGTGTGTATAATTTTACACCAGTGCTACAATGCTTTCTGATGTGTACTAAACAGGCCTATAGAAAAAAAGGACATATAGTCATGACTCTCGCTTTCTCTCTGCTTTTACAGTGTAGACATGTTGGACCAAATGGTGTGGATGTATTTTGTAGGAGGAGCAACATGCAGGTGGCCAGTAGCGTTTTTTTACAATATGCTGGACTTGGTGGTGGTGAATGCCTACATTTTGTACAAGGTGTGTATAGGGTGGACAGGCAAAAAAAAGATTGTTTCTGAGTCTTCTAGCTAAGGAACTTTGTTGCCGATTCATCCAGCACAAGGAACTATTTTCGCAGAGGCAGGCTGCTGAAGCTGCTGTGCCAGGGACTGTACAGACAAAGCAGTGCCAGGTGCAAGAGAGCTGCAACAGGAATGTTCGGCCTGCCTTGGTTTAAGCTAACAAATGCAAATGTGCCTGGCCTTACAGGTAATAGGTATGTTTGCACAACAAAAGCAGGAGAACAATAGAGCTTAAGGCCTGTGAAAATCTCAGCGGGGGTCCTATTAGGTTATATGTTCAGGGAATTTATTCAGATTTGCACAGGGTAAGTAAATCTAATGTTAATTAAAATATTACCATCATGTAGGACTTTCTGCCACACATTGTGACACAAATTGTGAAATGCAGACATTTTCATTCTTCATTTCATTCATGTGCGTTATCTAATTTCATTAAAACAACTCCCCTATCAGTCCTTACTTCATACTCTCATCCAGTAGCTTTATCACGGGCATGAATTAAATTTTGCTGAATGAAAGTGGAACTGCTGAACTGTGCTTGAAGTCTGAAACTTCTAAAAAATGAAATGCCTATAATTACACAAAACTTTGGAGGAAACATTGCATAGCGTAGTGATGTATTGACATTATTCGATTTATGTACTATAACACGTAAAAGAGGAACATGAAAGGAACGTTCTGAAAGCAACTCATATAAACACCTTAATCATATTATTGCCTTATTTAGATTAGGTAAATAATATGTTTGTTTATATTCTTAGTGGATTAGTAAGAAAAAGCTTAATATTGTTTGTGGAGGCTAACTTAAAGGTGAAATAGGTGATTGTCGAAAGTAACATTTTTTTTTGTTGTGCTGGTTGAAAGTTAAGGGTGACACAGTAGCTCAGGGGTTAGCACTGTTACCTCACAGCAAGAAGGTCACTGGTTTAAGTCCTAGCTTGGCCATTTTTGTGTGGAGTTTGCATGTTTTCCCCATGTTCGTGTGGTTTCCTCCAGGTGCTCCGGTTTCCCCACAGTCCAAAGACATGCGTCAGTCGTTGTCTTGGTAATATAAATGTAATGTAGGGAGTCAATGGATCTTTCCAGAACTGAACAATTCACACACTATACTATCCTTAAAGGATTGATTGGTGCCTACATGTCTGAGCTTTGATTTTCATTTTCAAAGCAATCCACAGGCACCCAGCAAATGTTATCCACAGGATGACTTGCCAGTCGCGATCATAATTGCTCTCTAATTAACTCTACATTTTAGAGTTCCCCCGCATAGATTTTTGAGGTTGCTGATCAAGCCTTTTTGGTTCGCACATGTGAACGGCATCTGCGAGGGAATACACATTTCTTAGGCAGACACAGAAGATCAAAAACTTCCAAAGTTTAAATGGACATTGTTAAACTGTGTTTGAGTAATGTATGCTTGTTTAAATTTCTGTAGGTTTTAGTGTGTACATGTTCCTGTACAGGTTTTTGAGTTATAGCCATTGGTGGTGAATGAAATCTACAGAATGTTTGTAAAATATTTCATGTTTGGTATTGATTAAAAGCCAGTGGTGTAAAGTAACTAATTACATACTCAAACTACTGTAATGGAGTAGTTTTTCTCAGGAATTGTAATTTACTAAGTAGTTTTAAAATTGTGTACTTTTACTCTCACTTGAGTATTTTTAGTGCTGTATTGGTACTTTTACTCCTACTTTCCTTCAACTGCAGTCACTACTTTTTAAATTTTCTACTCTATTGGGATTCCTGTCCAATCAAATCGCACATAGAAGGTAATTTGCATCATAATGAACTACCTCAAGACGTGCGATATCAGATTGACGTATTAAAACATCATGGGCATGCTGCATTTTGTTTGGAACTGAAAATCAGGTTGAACGTCTATGTCCAACGTCCAACCTAAAACCAACCAAATATTCACATCTAATGATGTAATAGCTTGAGGTTGTGTGGATGTTACCACTATAATGTCTATTAGATGTTGGATTTTGGTACCCATACATGACGAATAAATGTCAGTATTTGATGTCAATATGAAGATGGTTTAAGATGTTGGCTTAATGTTGGATTTTGGTTACTTTCTAACAACCTAAAACCAACCAAATATAAACGTCATTTGACGACATTATTGGACATCAAAATGTTCCTTAGACTGGCTAGACATTGAATATAGGTCACCTCACATCACAACTTAAATCTAACCTAATATTAACATCTTATGAAGTTGTGTGCCGGCTGGGCAATAACTAGATGCACTACAGAATGTTACGCTTACACACATCCACAAATTAAATTTAAATGCATCAGCTTTTTACATCGTAATACTCACTACTCTTGAGTACTTTTAAAAGGGCTACTTTTTACTCATACTTTAAGTAATATTCACAGCAGATACTTTTACTCGCTCTACATTTTTAGCCAAGTAAGGGTACTTTTACTTGAGTATGATTTTTCAGTACTTTTTCTACCGCTGTTGAAAGCTAGAAAAGTTTCCAATGCATTGGTTTATATGAAGATACCATACTATGAAAATTGTCCATGGTATAATTCTTTATTTTAATAACTTCCAATCAAAGGCAGGTAACACAGTACTCACACAATGTGCCAACCCGGCCTCTTAGAGGAGGAAATGGCGGTGTGATCCCACCCCGCAGCTTCTCAGATTGGACAATCACTGTGTAGGCCTGACCGATACCCATAGCCTATAAAACTTTGAACAAGGAAAATTTCTTTGTCGTCTTTGCCAGTCATCACCATCATCGCTGCCCTTCTCGTGCTGTGGCCAATACATCACCTTGCCGGAAGCCTCGTTACATCACAAAGCAAACCGCGACCTTCACTTGCTGCCGGCTCGACCCCCGATCTGCTTGTGCAACCGCTTCAACAACAAGCTATCAGGTCAACTTATCAGAACTCTATAACTCTGTCATAAGAAACGTATAGAAACCCCATGAAGGACTTCATCTACAACGTCACCTCATCCAACATCTCCAAGCTTCCCTGAAAGTGAGGAATCCCCTCTTTACCGATGAGGGAATTCCAGCACATCATTGGAGTTGCTACACTGACCAATCAGCTTTGCCGGGATTTTCCTTTGGATCAGTCGAGGAAACCAAAATTCTATCAGAAAGCAAGTAACACAAACAAGGTTTCTATGTATTGCTGAAACTGGCGTGAATTATATTTAAGTAGTAAAGAATAGCAAAATTCTCTGCTTTTATGGTTTCTCTCAAGTTGCATTGCTAAGAACTTAGCAAATGCTAGAAGTTGAATCCTTACTTTCCGTCATAACTCTCCCGAAACTGCTTGTGTGTATGTGTATGTATGTGCATTTGTGTGTTTTATGTAGATTAGTACATGGTGTTATAGAGTAGCAATAAACTTGTTTCGTTTTTAAGATCTGTGTTGGTGTGTTGTGTGCTTTTATAAATTAATGCCTCAGCTTCTGATACTGCTACCTTGCTTATCAAATAATTAAATACTGTTTTATATTGTTATTGTTGGCCATGTAATAATATAATACAAGATTGCTTCACACTGACCGTTCTATTTGCTGGACAAATGACTAGGTTAAGTGTAAGCTTTGAATAATTCTGTGTGAATCACGTTCGAATCTTTGGATTCGACTCCCTAAAGATTATATTCGATTTAAACCAAAGCTGATTCTTACATTCTGTACAGTATATGCCCCTTAATTTGTGCTATATCTAATCAAAAATGATTCAGTGGGGCGATACCATAGATATATACACTAGATATCACATAGGGACCCTGAGCATGCATCAATAGCGCCGCCACATTGGTACAGTGCTCCTAGAACAAACGTCATTCAACTGCACTAGTCAAGACAGTGTGCCAATGTAAAGATGCTGGACTTTAGCGCTGTGTACGGGTGTAGTAACGAGCAAACAAAGAAAACAAAGCACAAAGTCATCACATTTCATAGGTAAGATTTAGTTTTTTATGTTTTTGTATGTTATGAACTTTTGTGCTTAACAAGTAACGTTATTGATGATAATACAGTCTCTTACTGCAGTGACCATAAGGCAAAGTAGCACCAAGTCGCACTAAATTCAAAGTTTATGCTAGTTTTGTTGAATAAAATAAGCAAACAATGTTATGAAATATGACAAGAAGACGCGGCAAGTTTCAAGAAGAAACTTGTATTATTGTCAGCTAGGTGAGCGAGTCGTTCATAACGGAGATTCATTCACAAACGAATCGCTCCCTCCGTCAGAATGAGAAGTGAAAGCAGGAGAGGGGGTGTGTTTCAGGACACAGATTAGATCAAATTAAACAGGAAAGGAGGGTAATGCATATCCATGCACACAAACACTCACTCTTTGTCAGGAATGCCCGTGCGCTCACATCCATCAATGTAGAAAAGTGATGTAAAATTATAATATTTCGTAATTTAAAAAAATATTTGCATACGGACCACCGGGGAAAACTCCCGATCATAGATATATGAGTATATGTGTATTTCTCTGGCTTTGGATGGCCACAGTCCTCCACTTTACCTTGGTCCTGCATACCATTCAAAGGAGCACTACCCTGTACTAAAATGGCGGCTCTATTGATGCATTCCTTCTAATAGACAACAGTAGGGTAGGCGACATCTAATGTATATATCTATGGGGCGATACAACAGCTATGCTAATTTACTCTAATATTCAATTCAATTCATATTCAAAAAACTTTATTTGTCCCCTGGGGGCAATTCAAAGCATATGGAGCAGCACCAAAAGAAAACTGAAGTGTTAACACACAAAACACAATATACAATTAAATAAATGACAATAATAACAAACACAGACAAATAAATGAATAAAAAAATAATCTAGAATGCATCTAAAATACGTACTGAAATTTGTTACAGTTTGAAAGTGTTCTGGAATTTAAAAGCAGAATGGCTTTAGGAACAAAAGTGGCTCTTCTCTGACTTCTACACACAATGCAACGAAGATGTCTTCCAGAGGGGAGCAGCTCAAATGCTGAATGGAGAATATGTGAGTGGTCCTTAATAATCTTGCTTGCTAACCTAAGAGTCTGTTGATCACATATACCTGAAAGAGATCTAATAGGCAATCCAATAATACCTAGAACACACTGTAACAACACTTTGTAGCCGATTTCTATTCTGTAAATTAATAGAATGGAACCAACAAGAAATTGAAAATGTGACAATACTCTTAATAAAAGGTCAACAAAATGTCTTTACAGACTCCAAAGGAGCTGAGTTTTCTCAGGAGATACTGCTGCTGCTGGCACCTCTTAAGAATCTCCTCCATATTAGAATTAAATTTCAGGTGGCAGTCAAAAATGGTTCCCAAGTATTTATACTCCTCAACTAGTTTCACAGGTTTTCCATGAATGGAGGTGGTAACTGCTGTAGCCAGATCCCTCTGCTTACTAGAAAAGGTCACTACCATCGCTTTGGTTTTAGTTACATTCAATATAAGCTGTGAGTAGTTACACCACTCCACGAACTCCTGTAAAACAGGTCCATGACTTTGAGACGAATCCGATAACAGGGACACAAGAAGCATATTTAACCAGATGGCTGTCAGGCAAAGTAGATCAGCAATCGTCAGTATACGAGATAAATAGCAGGGGTGACAGCACACAGCCCTGAGGGGAGCCAGTGGAGGTGTAACAAAGACTAGAGAAAACGTTGACAAAAACTCTCTGTGACCTATTGGTCAAAAAGTCCAATATCCACATAACTATTTATCTTTATGTCCCATTTTACAGCTTTGTTGCACGTGGCAACATATGTATACGTATACATATGTTGCCACATGCTGTATACGTATGTGGACAGTTAAATAATTGTTAAATAAAACAAATTTTGAAAAAAATGAAAATGGATTTTAATTTTAATGTTCAAGCATGAAAGGGTTAATTCATGGCAAAAATTCAACAATTGTCCTAACAACCCTTATTCACCTTATGTTAAATGCTGTAGTACTGTACAATAATGTTTCAATAACGACACTGACAGTACTTACCAACAGGTGGCAATGTGGCACAATTAATACATTCTATTATATACATATAAATATATGGGGAAGTTGTGCTACAAAAAAGTTGGCAAGAAAAACACAAACTCCAAATAAATCAAACATGTTTTGTCATTTTAAATTGTCTAATATTTTTAAAAAGTTGTCCAAGTATAAAATAAAAAACTACCTTCATTTATTTTTCTTTTTGGATCAAATAAAATGTCTTCCTGTGTATAAAATATCACTGATGTTTACAATTTCGTCCCAGACATTACAATGACAAAGCTGCAAGTCGGAATCTCCTGGCATCATGTCAGCATTTTTGAATACCATAGACCTGACTGGACATAGTTTGTAGAGCTGTAATGTAGACCTCTTTTGCATACTGTCTTTTGAAAGGGTCAAACATTTGAGTTGATGACATCACTTCCTCCAGTGCCTTTATTCTGTTCATCGCATGCGTTTACTCACAGCAGGGATATGTGACATAGAAACAGCATGAATCATATTCTCCCAAGTTTCTTTCTCGCATTGTTTCTCACAGGTAATGTATTATTTTTTATCTTTCTTTTTTTTTTTTTGTCACAACAACAGCAATTAAACCATCGTTTCTTAGCACTTTGTTGTTAAGTCTGTCACTTATTTGTCTCTTCACAGCTTCTTCTCTTGGTAACACTGTTCACCAGACTCCATCTAAATCAATTAGGACCCCAAGTGAATCAGCTGTATTTATATGTACACACAACATAGCAAGTCATTTTCAAATTATGTGGTACAAGCAGACCAAGGGACAGCTGGGACTTAATCTCATGGGATATCTTAATGGTGAAACTCACAACAAAGAGACAGAATTTAGCAACAAGATAATTCTGGATGGAAATGGAAGGAGAAACGGCACTTTGACTATCAAAGAGCTCACTCTGAATGACAGCGCTGAGTATTTCTGTGCAGCTTATGACACACTGATCTAAACTTCCTTTGTCTGATACAAAAACCTGCCACAGTTACATAGAGCTGCTGCTGTGGTGGTCATGATGGAGAGCATGAGACTGATTCCTGTGATGCTCCAAGGACAGACGTGTCGTCGCTGAGGTCCAGCTACTGCGCCTAGACTGCAGCTCTGCACAAGACGTTTGGCCATAGGAGAAATGGTCGTGCCCAACTGAGCCTGGTTTCTCTCGAGGTTTTTTAAATTCTTCACTTTCGCCAATTGGTGAAGTTATTTCCTCGCCGCTGTCGCCACTGGCTTGCATGGTTCGGGATCTGTAGAGCTGCGCATCGATGGATTTGCTCTTCAGTGTTTGGACTCTCAGTAGTGATTATTAACCCACACTGACCTGAGCTAAACTGAACTGAACGTAAACACTGAAAACTGAACTGACACTGTTTAAATTATCTATAAACTTCCATGTGAAGCTGCTTTGACACAATCTACATTGTATAAGCGCTATACAAATAAAGATGAATTGAATTGAATTGAATAGAGTTTATGTAGTCTATTTGAGCCTTAACTATAATTCTTTACCAATAACTAGGGCTGGGCGATACTGCAAAATTTGGTATCGATCCGATACCAACTAAACACAGGGCCAGTATCGCAGATATCAATACAGATAGTAATACTTTTACTTTAAAAAGCATGCACTTGAACCTAAATGTACTTTTCTGTAGGGGAAAACAGTGTGTGATGATTTATGAGTTGAATGCTCTCAGAGCAGCTATAATTAAACCAATTTGTTAAAACCCAAGACAAATTTTAAACACTTTTAAGCCAAATAAAAACATTTTTATTATTGTAATGATCTGGATTTGCAAACACAAACTTATTACTAGAGAACGATGCATTTTTTTTTATTCAGTCTGGGGTTTTTGTTCAGAAACAATTATTTAATAATAACAAAACCATTTCTCTTTTAGCACTTCAATGTCTTTAAACAAATAAATGTAAAACAAATATGCATTTCAAATACATGTTAAATAAACAAAAAAAAAAGATTACTGGCGAACAAATGTTTTAAAACTTTTTTCTCAGTTTTTGTTCACTGTTTTGTTCAAAATAACAAAATAAAGTGTTTCTCTTTCATTATACACTAAACTAGCCTTGTTTTATAAACAAAGTGCAAACAGTTGCTTGCATATAATGAGGGATGTTCAGACATTTTCATATTTAAAGTTTATGGTATACAGTGGTGGCCAGCATTAATAAAACACCTGTATTCTCACCAGCTAAAAAAATGTTTTAAGTGTTTTAAAATTTGTATTATTATTTCTTCTAACACACTACAGCTAAAGATAACTGACTTAAAACTATTTTTACCTGGTGAAAAAACTACCTTTCTAATCATTTTGGCCATCGCTGTATATTTTTAAATTCCAAAATAATTCATATAAATAGCAGGTATATATGCTGACTATATAGGCTTTATTTAATCAGCCTGATGATGAAAGTAACAAGTTACATTTTTTTTTCAAATTGGCATTAACTAATACTGAATGTCCTATATAACTCAAATATTAATTTCACTACTGTAGCTAGCTAGCTGGATATTCATTGCCTCTCCGAAATTACTTGGCCAGTAACCTCTGTCTCAGGGCTGGCCCTGCTGGGGGTCTGTCTGGAAGATTTGACGCCTCTTCTCTCCTTTTTTTGCAGCTCGGCATTCTCTTTTTTTCTGTTGTTTTATTTGTTTGTGTAGACTTGTAGTGTTGCCACAGTATTGAATAGACTTTCTACAAACATCGCAGTTTGCAATATTTTCGTTTACTCCTCTTTTTATGTCATCTCAGAACAGCCAAAAGTGCTTGCGCTTTGGCGCTGCTGAGTCACGTGATGAAAGGACAACTAATAACAGCAGAGCAAGAAGGACCAACGGTGCATACGTGATATAAAAGTAGTGGGGTGTTTAGAGACATGTCCACTCTTTTAGGAAACAGGAGCAATGGACTTTAACGTAAATGAGATAATATTTAAAGAAAAGTATCGATCTCAAAGAGCTACTATCGATCCGATATCAATACCAACGTTGGTATCGATATCGATATTAGAATCGATCCGCCCACCCCTACCAATAACAAGCAAAACTGTTGATGGAAATCAATTTTTAACAGTACTTGATTCTGGATAATCAGCATTTTTAATTCAGTTTTTCATAATTGTTCATTCTAAAGTCAAATAATTTGAACAACGATTGCTTTTATGACAAAATGTAAAAGTCTAAATCCTGTTTGAAGAGTTCACACTTAGCTGATGATTGATAATTAAAGCTTGTTTGGCATGCTGTCCTGGAAAAGAGCCCTAAACCTATGAGATCCGGGAGCCCTGGGCTCCCTCCCATTTGCAGGGCGAGAGGGGAGTTTGAGCTCAGGTAGATCTCGATGAACTCCCCCGGGTTATTTCAAGCTAAATGATGGATATGGATGACTGAGGAGAGGTGTACTTGCTAAGAGCTTGACTATGGTATCAATTTTGTGCGTACAATTTACTTAGGGTGCGTGTTATTTGGACCCGGGGAAATCCCAGGCGAGCATGTGAGAACAAGTGAAACACCGCACAGAAATGTCATCTGGTTTAGTAGAGACTTAAACCAGAAGCATTCTTGCTGTAATGCAACAGTGCTAATCACTGGGCCGCCGTGTTGCCCATCTGAAGAGGAGGGAAAGTAGGGGTGGGTGGAGTGGTTCTTCAAGACGAAGATATTGAGATAAGAAAACTCTGGTTATTTATAATGAGCTAGGAATCATCTGATTGGACAATCGATCATGAGCTGATGCTGGAACAGCTGAGAACAATCATAAACACATGATCCTCTCAAAATTTGTTTATAAATAAACTTCACGTATATGGTTTTGTTTATTTCAGCAAAAAAACCCTATGATGTCATATCCTGTTCAGTAACTGATCAGATCTGAATTTAAGGGTTGGGACTCATTGTACACACCATAATTCAACATGACTAGAAGTATTATTTCATTGCTACTGTTGCTGCACTGGAGCAAAGGTATCTAAAACATGTAGCAAATAAGTCAAATTTCTAATTATTCATTCTGATAAACGTAATTAATAATTTTCCACAGGCACCGCAGGTGACGATGGTGTTTTACAAAACCCTAAAATTCTTTGGAGACCAAAGGAGAGTTATGCTGAAATGAACTGCACACACAATAAGGGTTCGTTATACTACCAGATGTACTGGTACCGGCAGCGTCCAGGAGAGACTATGAGACTCCTAGTATTCACTATGGCTAATTCAAAACCAGACTTTGGAGATGTTGATGAGAATAAATATGATGCTCTTAAAGAAGATCCTACAAGTGGATCTCTCAAAGTGAAAAGTCTAGAGCCAGATGACTCTGCCATATATTTCTGTTCAGTGAGCCAACACAGTGTATTAAATGCTGCTGGAGCTGTACAAAAACAGTGTGAATAAAAAAACAAAATACAATAAGAACATTAGCCAACAGATGGCGGTTTGGTACAGCTAATATCCTGCATGTCAGAAAAGTCAAACTGAGCTTAAACAATAAGGTGTTTGTACTGAGATAAACTTCATAGTCTAGTGATACCATTGGCGGCATTCATAGATGTCCATTAGCCAGTGGCGGTTCTCTAGACCAACATTCTAGAATTCGATAAAAACCAATCCAACAATGGTGGCTTTACAAAACTCGTACAGTAAGAAAGTGGATTTGTAGCTAAATTAGTTTTGTTGGCCAGTATAAACTCTGAAGAGTTGTACAGAAAAAGACATCTTATAAGAGACAAGTTTTAACCAACATAAAGAAAACGTACATTCAATATCCGTCACCTTCATTTTTATTCTGAATATATGCATATTGAATCACATTTCATATTGAATCTTACGTCACCAGTTAATAGACCAATATAGCTGACATCACATCCTTTTGCTTCCTTCTGTGACTTTAAATCATTGGAGCAACACTTGCTGAAATAAACCATGATGTGCTTGTTCACCAGGGTAACATTTCTATCGATGTTTACAGGTATAAACGAATATGCACCTCATTTCCACAGTGAGTAAATTGTTTTAGACTGAATGGCTTTATTAACATTTCTCCTTCACTGCAGCTGTTTGCCTTGGCGAAACTGTTCATCAGACGCCTGGCAACTTCATCAAGAATCAAAGTGAATCTGCTGTGATCACATGTACTCACAAAATACAGAACTATGACCAAATGCTGTGGTACAAACAGGACACATCGAGCTTGAAGTTAATGGGATACCTTTTTTTGGATCAGACTAAAGAGCCTGAATTTGAAAACAAGATCCATCTTGAGGGAGATGCAAAGAAAAATAGCACTTTGACTATCAAGAACCTCACAGGGACTGACAGCGCAGTGTATTTCTGCGCAGCGTATTATACACAGTGATCACAATCACCTCTGCCTAATACAAAAACCTCTGATAAACAGCTTGATTCAGAGCAAATCATTTTTTACATGTCTTTTCATCCCTGTAGTTTTTGATTCTGTGCCAGTTTTACACACAACACCTGAAGGTCTAGTCTTGCTTTAACTTTTTATATTCTGTTGATAGTGTCACTGTATTGCAGGGGTGCTCAACCCCGTTTCTGGAGAGCCATCTTCCTACAGAGGTCATCTGCAACTTTGATCAAACACAACTGTCTTAATATACCAAGTGCTCCTTCAGATCCTAC
>CAIGQZ010001535.1:1195748-1207367 GCA_903798205.1 Danio tinwini | reverse complement strand
ATATATATATATATATATATATATATATAGGCGACGCAGTGGCACAGTAGGTAGTGCTCTCGCCTCACAGCAAGAAGGTCGCTGGTTCAAGCCTCAGCTGGGTCAGTTGGCGTTTCTGTGTGGAGTTTGCATGTTCTCCCTGCGTTCGCGTGGGTTTCCTCCGGGTGCTCCGGTTTCCCCCACCGTCCAAAGACATGCAGTACAGGTGAATTGGGTAGGCTAAACTGTCTGTAGTGTATGTGTGTGAATGTGTATGGATGCTTCTTCGAGATGGGTTGCAGCTTCCCACTGCATAAAACATATGCTGGATAAATTGGTGGTACATTCTGCTGTGGCGACCCCAGATTAAAAAAAGGGACTAAGCCGAAAAGAGAATGAATGAACATGCATATATAATGAATTAAGTAATTAATTTTTGAAAAATCATAAAATAAAAATTAAATGTACTGCCAGGAATGTAAAACTTATTGCACATGTTTTCCAAACTATGCCAGAATTATTAGGAATACCCTGAATTATGTCTACATGATTTTTGGTTTGTACGTTATCATACAGTCTATTTGCTTATCATAAGTATCATAGTCATTATGTAATACGGCCATAAACTATGTAGCATCTCTAAACCTACAGTACCTAACAACCCAGGTTCTGTATTGAACAGTATTTTCTTAGGTTAGTACATTGTAAATAAATATACTGTAAAATAAAGCACAACCATTATTTTAATTATACTGAGCTCTTAACACACAACATCAGAAATACACAAACATTTTTTTATTCACAAGAGTTTCTTTGTTTTATTTTTTTTTATATATTAAAGTGTATGGGAGGGAATTGCTGTAATCATAAACCCTGTTGGTAGGAGGTGCTAAAGCATCATAATAGAATTTCTAACAAATACTAAAGCAGTGTCAGGCTAAAATGCTCATGTGGAGAAGGAAAGACCTCAAAGCATACACTGTAGAATGCTTCTCTAGTACAAATCAACATGACCAGAGTTCTTGCTTTTCTATTTTGGCTTGCAGGTAAAATTACAAAAGATTTAAATGGTTAATGATAGTTATTTAATAGTAATGCAACATCATGCTCTGACAATATGTACCTAATTTTATTTCTTTTCATAGGTTCTGTTGCCAATGGCAGTGTTCAACAAAGCCCCTCAAATCTAATTAAAAACAAAGGAGACTCTGTAAATCTTGAATGTGGACACAGCACGTCCTACACTATGATCTTCTGGTACAAGCAATCACTTAATTATGGATTTACATTACTGGGATACACGTGGCACAAAAATTCTTTCCCAGAGGATAATTTAAGCAAAAGGATCAGTTTGGATAGGGATGGAACGGTGAAGGCTTTTTTAACAATCAAAGATCTTGAACCCAGTGACAGTATATTGTATTACTGTGCTGCTAGTTTACACAGTGTGATCTGCCCTCATGCTCCAATACAAAAAGCTGCTGCAAAATTAACCACAGTGGGTTTTTTGCACCTACCAAAAGGCTTGCTAGAATTTCCTGCTAAGATATCCATCCTGAAATGCACAGTGTGCTGGTAGCCTCATGTGGTCTAAAAATTTTGCATTTTCTTAATAGTTGATTGAATTTAGGCCTCCTGATTTGGTAATTTATTATTTCTACGCCCAGAGGATGCATTGTTCATATGTAAAGCAAAGAATCACAATTAATTTTTTTCATGTTAAGGACATGGAAAATAACTTGAATATCCAATGTAATGTTAATCTCTTAAACATTTTAAGGACGCAGACCTGCCACTGGACTTTGTCCAACCAAATCCAACAGCTCCAGCATAATTGTCTCAAGCAGTGGTTCACAAACATTTTTAAATAATGGCCCACTTAAACAAACTCATACGTTTCTGCGGCCTACTGTTTAAATGAACCCACTATTTTTGGTGGATTGGTCACTTACTGAGACACAAGACTGTTCACTGTCTTTATTGAACAAACAGCCAATTATTTGAATAAACGTAAAATGTACATAACAGGTCACCAAGCCCAGAGGTCCCTCTCTCAGATATGATCATATTTTCTTGATCTTGTAAGAACCGTACTTTGCAACAACTTGAGCTTTTTAATAGAGAATGCAACAAGCGAGCAGAGCATTACACTAATAAAGTCTAGAGGTCATTAAAGCATGAGCTAGCTTTTGTGCATCTGAGATAGATAGCATTCATAATCTTTTAAAGATGAAATAAGGCTGACATGTGAGATTTGATTTTCAGTGAGTTGCTGTCTAATACAACACCCAGATCTTTGACAGTAGAGCTAATACTAACATAGTAAGATCTGCTGTGTAGAGGATTTTGCCCCAATAAATAATACTTCTGTCTTGTCTTAATTTATAAAAAAAAAACAGTTGGTCAGCCAGTCTGTAGAATTCATCCACAGATGAGAAACCTGGGTCAAATTCCAGCTCAAACATGGTTTCCGGGTTGAACAGCATGTGTCCTGTTTCCCAAATAAGGAATTATGGATTTGATCAACTCTCTGGTCTCTGAATGCAATTGACACCATCTTCTCGATGAGAAGTTTGGGTTTGGGGGAACCCAATTGTCCTATGGGGACGTGCGCAGCTGGATACATGATGGACGTGTGGGAGAAGTGGCGCGTTGTGTGCCTGGTCACTCTGTCCCTGGAGGTATTGAAGATATCTATTTATTTGGAACTTTGATAAGGGCCCTGGGGTATCGCCGATTGATAAAAGCATTCAGTGCAGCTCAAAACCCACCAAGCTGGCCAGCTAGATTGAAACGGTGGTGAGCAGGGTTGTTGGTACTCAGACAGTGGCATTAGACCGCAAATTAGAAACATTAGGGAGAAACTAGCAACAATGCAACGTGATTTGGTTAGACCAGGAGACCAGTGATAGACATTAGATATCTGCGAAATTGGCAGATATTGATCCAAATTGAAAACCTTTTCTTCTCTTTTGGCTTCCCTGTGACTCTCTTGCCAGAGGGCCTCGGCTGGAGACAAACTACTACCCCCGGAGAACAAACTAAGGAGACTCTCTGAAATTTTTGCTGCCTGTTCCAAGGACACTTGTGAGACTCTACAGGCTTACACACACATACACAGCTACAGATAAGCAATCACTTTCTAACCTCCACATCCCATGCCTTCGACTGCGTTCACCCAGTGTTCACCTACCAATGTGGGTAGGTGTGTCTGTGACCAGCGCCCCCTGGCTGCAGAACCAGATGGCTGCCGCCTTTATCAAACTATATCCACATACCCTGCTTCCAATCCCCTGTTGCGATGTTATGTCTATGTGTTCATGTGCTTGTGCTGGGGCTTTTTTCCCCCTGATATCACACTGCCCTACTTCAACAGGAGCCTAAAGCCTGGTTTATACTTTTGCGTCAAGTGATCGTACTTGCGCGTAGCGGTGCATTTATACTTCTGCTCGCTGTTTCTGTTTCTCTGCAATACACTTCCGAAACGCTAGCTGGCAGTAGGTGTTTATGTTTCTCTGTGTCGAGTTTCTTCGCTGGTTTTTTGTTTTTTTCTAAACGCTTCCTTAATGTACAAGTGGCTCAAATTCGCTCATTTTGAGGCATGAACCGTCGAACGTGCAACAACTTTATCATAAGGTAAACACAAAACAACAGTCTCCATCCGGAGCTCCTTTATGGGACTCCACACATGTAAACACTCGCCCACACTTGTCAGCTCTACCAAGCCGACCAATCACAGAGCTTGCGCTATGCATACGCGTTACATTTTTTGAGAGGTGTGCGTCAATGTCGCCAACGGTTATGGCGAGGGGCTATGCGTCCATAGGGGCTGCGCCATAGCCTACGCGTGCGCTTGACTCAGAAGTATAAATCGGTCTTAAGATAGGCTTTTTTCACCTCCCTCTTTCCTAATTTATCTTATTTCCACTTCCACTTTCTCATCTGACCTGTCTTCCCATGAAATGTGTGATGTTTGTGTATGGCCAAGGGGAGGGGTGCATTAAAATGTTTAAGTAGACCTGAAGTCAAATGTATAAGTATATATTATTGTAGGCTGAAGCCCATACTTACAATGAGCCTGTGTTAATTCTACATGTTTTTCTTCTTCAGACAATTATAGCTGCTACTCTTGATGACATCACATCCTCCACATCTCCTGCATTTAACTCATAGTGGAGTCAACCAGCAATGAGAGAAAACATGAGTACTGCTCTATGCATCTCTGTTTCTGTCTCCATTCTTTGTTTTACAGGTAGTTACTTGTCATCTGAAACTGCTCTGTTAACAAATTGTATTACACATTGAATGACTAATGATGTAGTGTTTTACACGTTTAGTATTTCTTTCTGCAGTGTCTGTTCTTGGTAAAAGTGTTGTCCAGACTCCACCTGATCTCCTGAAGAAACCAGCTGAATTTGTAGAGATCCAGTGTTCACACAGCATTCAAATCTATTATGTCATACAGTGGTACAAACAAAACCAGAGCATCAGCAACCTTCAACTCATGGGATATCGCAATGTCGAACAAGACACCATAGAGAAGGATTTTAATGGCAAGATCAAAATGAATGGAGATGGAAGAAATAATGTGACTCTGACTATCATGGACCTCACAGTGAATCACAGCGCAGTGTATTTCTGTGCAGCATATTACAAAGGGATCACAATCACCTCTGCCTAATGCAAAAACCTGCTGTGGTGAATGCATGCCACGTTAGCAAATTCAGCATCACTTTGGATCTGGAGTTCAATAAATATAATCCATGCTTAATATTTTATGTAATCATAAGACAAATAATTGAAGGTGTTTTACCATGTAGATGTTTTACGATATAACATTTGGAACAAGACTAGCATGCTGCAGATACTATGCAAAATACTGTACAATAAACATTTCAAACAGTATTACACTAAATTACTGTGGCATGATATTTATTATTTGTTTTCTGACCATGCTATATCCGTTTAAGTGCACTCTCAGGCCTTGTTATGAGTAGGAAGATCATCCAAATATATGCTAGAGTAATTAGCGGTTCACTTAGTGGTGATATCCATGTTTTATTCAGGGGTGTTCATTTATAATCTCAAAAAAATCCTTGTTTACAAAATATTGAGTACATGATGCAAAGCATCAAGATGTAATAATTATTGTAATCACTTGGAGGAGCTCTTGATTAATTATTGTGCCAATTATCTTGCAATGCTGCCTTTGCAATGTTTCTGCATTGTTCAATAAGGACTGATAAAATGCTATAAAAGATTTTTTGACTGAAATAGCTATTGATTCATTTAAACTGGACTAACCTTACATTTGTCACATAAATGCATATATATAGTTAGGTCTGTAAATATTTGGACATCAACACAATTCCAACATTTTTGGCTTCATACACCAACACAATGCATTTTAAAATGAAATTTTATTCATATGAATATGTGCTTTAACTGTGGACTTTCAGCTTTAATTTGAGAGTATTTACACCAAAATCAGGTGAACGCTGTAGGAATTACAACAGTTTGCATATGTGCCTCCCACTTGTTAAGGATCCGAAAGTAATTGGACAGAATAAGAATCATAAATCAAACTTTCACTTTTTAATACCTGGTTGCAAATCCTTTGTAGGCAATTACAGCTTGAAGTCTGGAACACATAGACATCAGCAGACGCTGGGTTTCATTCTTGGTGGTGCTTTAGGCCTCTACAGCAACTGTCTTCAGCTTGTTCTTGGGGCATTTTGCCTTCAGTTTTGTCTTCAGCAAGTAAAATGCATGCTCAATTGGATTCAGGTCAGGTGATTGACTTGGCCATTGCATAACATTCCACTTCTTTCCCTTCAAAAACTCTTTGGTTGCTTTTGCAGAATGCTTTGGGTCACTCTCCATCTGCACTGTGAAGCGCCATCCAATGAGTTCTGAAGCATTTGGCTGAATATGAGCAGATAATATTGCCTGAAACACTTCAGAATTCATCCTGCTGCTTTTGTCAGCAGTCACATCATCAATACATACAAAGAGAACCAGATTCATTGACAGCCTTATACGCCCACGCTATGCCACTACTACCACCATGCTTCACTGCTTAGGATCATGAGCAGTTCCTTTCCTTCTCCATACTCTTCTCCTCCCATCACTCTGGTACAAGTTGATATTGATCTCATCTGTCCATAGGATGTTGTTCAAGTATTGTGAAGGCTTTTTTAGAACTCTAATCTGGCCTTCCTGTTTTTGAGGCTCACCAATGGTTTACATCTTGTTGTGAACCCTTTGTATGTACTCTGTTGAAGTCTTCTCTTGATTGTTGACTATGACACACACATCTACCTCCTGGATAGTGTTCTTGATCTGGCCAACTGTTGTGATGGGTTTCTTTGGTCGTCCAGCGCACTTGTTTTGCATGGTCTTCCAGTTTTTTTTTGTTTTTGTTTTTTGGTGTTGCTGAGGTCACTGGTGCATTCTTTCCTTTTAAGAATGTTCCAAACTGTTGCTTTGGCCATGCCTAATCTTTTTGCTATCTCACTGATGGGTTTGTTTTGTTTTTTTTCAGCATAATGATGGCTTGCTTGACTGATAGCGACAGCTCTTTGGATCTCATCTTGAGTTGATTCCAAATGCAAATAGCACACTTGAAATGAACTCTGGACCTTTTATCTGCTCATTGTAATTGGGATAATGAAGTAATAACACACACCTGGCCATGGAACAGCTGAGTAGCCTATTGTCAAATTACTTTTGGTCCCTTAACAAGTGGGAGGCACATATGCAAACTTGTAATTCTAGTCTGCAGTTTCATTTCAAATCCATTGGTGTATAGAGCCAAAAATGTTAGAATTGTGTCAATGTTCAAATATTTATGGACCTAACTGTATATGCAAATTAATAAGTATCATGTTAATGTTTCTGGACTCAATTATACGCTGCTTATTAAAGGAATGTTCCAGTAAAAAAATGAAAATTCTCTTATCATTTATGGTCCTTCACTCTCATGCCGTGTAATTTTATATCTTGAAATGTTTAGTCCATAAATGCAAGTTAATGGGACAATATTAAAGGTCAAACTAAAAATGCAACAATGAAGCCTAAAACAGTATTAATTTCACAAATTTGTTCATTCAGGAATTTTCAGATCTCAAACATCATTTCATAAGTTTCTTCTGATGTATTCATAGATGCAATCGTCACACCTTCAAATCACACCTTCTGTTTAAAGACAGCGAATGAAAGTTATGCCACATTACTCTGACATAAAATACATAATACATACATGCTTTGAGTTTGGGATTTTCTTAAAACAAAGAACTACGATGGATCTAGTTGTAGTTTTTTTGTTAATATCACTTCAATGGATTTTAGGTATTTGACAATGACAGAAAAAAAAGAAAAATCCTATTTGAATTGCATTAATGTTGCCTGTTGAGATTTCAGTGGACATTTTTCATTGGTTCTGTATTTTTCTCAGGTCTTGCTGATGTAAATGATATTACGCAGTCTCCAAATACTATGATACCTTTTAAGGAAAATGCCACTTTATCCTGCAGTCACGGAAAAGGTAATACGTATGACAGAATGTACTGGTTCCGTCAGCATAATGGACAGACTATGGAGCTCATCGTGTACACTACAAGCTTTGGCACAGTGGAATTTGCAAAGCTCGACAAAACAAAATACTCAGTCAATCATGAATCTGCTGCGAGGGGTTTTCTTACTGTGATCAGTCTGGAGTCTCTTGACAGTGCACTGTATTTGTGCGCAGTGAGTGAACACGGTGTAACAGAATAATTTCACAGATGTACAAAAACACCCTTCTTTAATCTGTCATGATATGATATAAAAGATTACACAGACAGGTGGCACTTGTGTTTAACAAATGCAGCCTGTTATCAAACAATAATATGGTCTTCTTGAAGGATTTATTGCTTGTATTAACTTAATCGTAACATTTGTGTTAAACCAAAACAATCCAGCAAGCATTTTAGAGTGTGTGTGCATGTTTAATAGACATCCAATAGATCTCTAAACATGGATTTCTTGGCTTAAACAAGGAGTTTCAATGTTTGCCTGCTACTCTTGACGGCGGTTGCATTGAAATGGTCTTTCATCTCATTTCACGCTTGAAAAACGAAATGAATACTTAAGTCTATTTAACTGATTATATGTTAATTAAAATACTTTATTGATGCTGTAAAAGGAACCTCATGAAGTTTACAATAGACACATTAACTTTTCACCGGAAGTTTATCGGTGACTAAAAAACACTGCATATACCCCATTAGACAGTACTTGGGCAATGACTGACACGTTTTGGACATCAGTGATCTAAATATTTGCCTTAATCTGAATAAGACAATAATATAACTAAGATGTTTACATGAGTTGCCTTTTGAATATCCCATTTTACATGTTATACCACATAATTTGATTAAGGTCATTGCGTCATCACGCTATCCACATTTCCTCCTTTCATTTTTAATTTTACAACGTTAACTGCAGCTTGGCACTTTTATTCAGGAACATTTCATGCATGCCCCCGTGACCAAAGAGATAATGTATGCGAGTATAAACTGCTGAAAGAGTGTAGTTTTAATGGAATTTGATATCGCACGCCGTATGAAAAAAAAAACCTCTGCATTTCACGATGCAAGTGTCTGTGGTTGTTCACTAACTCGGAAGATGCAGAGAATAGTGTCAAACAGCCGTGTGTGTATAGAATTTCCGGTAACACTTTACAATAATAGTACCTGAATAATGATATGTTTACATGTACTGTAAACTAGACATTACTTTATTATGAACTAACTTTAGCTACAACAAGAGTCACATGAGTCATGATTGCTTGTTAATTTATTAATTAATGTATTTGTTAATGTAGTTTATGCATAATTTAACCATTATGAACTCAAGACATGTTAATATATAATAGAGTAGGGGAACTATGACGTCAATTTGTATGCAAAAACACGGAAGCGAGTTAGCATTTTGGCAGTTCCGGTTCCCTCGTCCCAAAATCAATGAGTTTTTTCAATGGGATTTCAGTTAAAGCGCTTAAATAAGGTCCGTGGCTAACACAAACTCAAGATACTTTCACGTTTTATTCTACGACATAAAACACATCAGTTACAGCACACTCTTGATTTTTTTAATTGGTTGCTTTAATAAGACGGTTGCTATCAAGTTGCTACTCGGGACTACAGGCGGTGTCGGAGACATTATACGTCATTAAACTGAACTGGTCTGGAGCGCAGCTCGCTTGTGTTGGGCATTTGGATTTGTCTGTGATTAACGTATTTTCATGAGTAGTTTTTTAGTTTGTAGTATTTTTCTAATTGGGAGATAATGCCTTCACTTGTAAAGACTGTCAAGACAGATTCATTTGTTGATCATTTATTTTAATTAAACAATATTATGAAGATACTGCTTACCAGTGCGGTCTGTCTTTTTCCTGCTCTCAGTAATGCAAACGTGTGAATAAATGTGTAAGAATACATACATGTTAATTGTCATTTTAACGTGATCACTAGATTTCTCGTCCTTTTTTTCTTCATCTGAACACATTTAACTCTGTCATAACTGCAATATTTACACTCCTCCTTAAAATGTATAGCATATGTGACTGTATGAGCTGCTTTTCGCTGTACTCGGTGACAAAAAAGAATATTGTTCTGTGTCCATGATGGAACTTGCAGGCATATACAGTTGCAATCAGAATTATTGAATTATTTTTTTTTTCTTTTTAATATTTCCCAAATGATGTTTAACAGAACAAGGGCATTTTCACAGTATGTCTGATAATATTTTTTTCTTCTGGAGAAAGTCTTATTTTTTTATTTTGGCTAGAATAAAAGCAGTTTTTAATTTTTAAAACCCATTTTAAAGTCAAAATTATTAACGCCTTTAAGCTATTTATTTTTTCCCATAGTCTACAGAACAAACCATCGTTATACAATAACTTGCCTAATTACCCTAACCTGCCTAGTTACCCTAATTAACCTAGTTAATCCTTGTATAGAAGTGTCTTGAGAAATATCTAGTCAAATATTATTTACTGTCATCATGTCAAAGATAAAATAAATCAGTTATTAGAAATGAGTTATCGAAACTATTATGTCTAGAAATGTGTTGAAAAAATCTCTCCGTTAAACAGAAATTGGGGAAAAAAATAAACAGGGGGGCTAATAAATCAGGGGGTTGAATAATTTTGATTTCAACTGTAACATTAGACTTGTCCATCACGCCTCATCTCCTTATTTCTGTCGTCTGTTACTAAGGTAAGCGGGCTGTATGCACGCAAGCAATACACACATGATTTAAACATGTCTTATGATAATACCATGTAGGCACATTTATACATACAGTTTTAAAACTTTTACAACAACCGTAAAGCAAAACTTAATGTATTTCCCCTGTAAAAAAAACTATCCAAAAGGTACATAGGTCTATGTGCTGTTGCGTATTTATTTGTTTATAATATTACAGCGTGGATTATAAACCGAGAGAGTAAAACTTTGTCATGGATCATATTACTAAAAATAAAAAAACATGTAAGTGTATTGAACAATGTTTGAACACAGAGCTTATTATTTGCAATCTTCAAAAAGCCTATGGAAAAATCCTATAGAGATTTTATTGAGGGAACTAGTTTTATGCTAGCCAATTAGCATACAAGGTGACATCATAGTTCCTCCACTCTATTAAATCATGACTTTTCTTGGAGGGGCACATCATACTCATCCTTAACTACTCATAAGCTCTTTATGCACAACTCTTTGTCAACTCTTTTAGTGTGTTTAAACTGAATAACAATGGAAAAGTGTTGTCAACGTCAACATGAACAGTTCACGTGTAGTTAAGGATGACTTGATGATGTGCTCCTCCAAGTAAAGTCATGACATAATTATGCATACACAGCTCATGAGATCATGTTGGTTACATTTAGCTGAAACTTAAATGTTAATTAATACATTGATTAACAACATGTACTAACGAGTAATTAAGGTAGCCGTCATTCACACATGAACTCATGTGACTCATGTTGTAGTTAACGTCAGTAGTTAGTTGTAACGTTGCAGTTAAGTTCATGATTAACGCATGCCTTAAATCATTATTAGTTTATAATAAAGTAATGTTTAGTTTACATATTAATACATCATTATTCATTGTACTGTTATTGTAAAGTGTTACCGATTTTTTTCTGTTGCCAAATGCAGCGAAAATCCTACACGACGATAGTAGTTTGATTGCCCTGTTCACATGTTTGTACTGCACTTCAATAATGCAACTAAGCATACTTCACATGGCTTAATTCAATTTCTTTTTCAATTATGATTTTAATTGGATTAAATCAGTGGTTTTCAAACTGTGGTACGTGTACCACTAGTGGTACGCGGAATTCCTTCTAGTGGTATGCGGAGGAATTAAATATGTCATATGCACATGCTACATATATTTAAATATTTATCAAAAATGGTTTATATATGAATATGTCCATATATATATCCAGGTGTTGATAAATAGTCTACTATATGTTAATACTTTACAAAAGTACAGAAGTTTTTTTTTTACTTTTTAAGAACAGTGACCTACCATTTTTAACTTTTAAAAGCACATTCTAGTCTAAACGTTGACAGTTTTTTCTATTTATTTATA
>CAIGQZ010001535.1:1155392-1179107 GCA_903798205.1 Danio tinwini | reverse complement strand
TACATAAGTGACCTGTAACTATTGAAAGAAAAAACTAATAGTAAGGAAGGTAATGGTTACAGGTGTCCAGCTTTCTTTAAAATATCTGCTTTTGTGTTAAACAAAATTTTTTTTAAATGACAAACCGTTTCGGAACAAGTAAAGGTTGAGTAAAGGATGACAATTTAACTTTTTTGAATGAACTATCCATTAAAAAAGGAACTAATCCATTAAAGCGAGATGCTAATAGCCTAATCCTATTCAATGATTTATGCTTAGCTAATATATATATATATATCAGGAAAATTAAACATTTTTTCATCAAAAACTCAAATACTAGCCTATACTCAAGTATTTTTTCCATGTTTTAAATAGAACTAACACTTTTTTCAAAATGCCATAAATATAAACATGTTAAAAAAAATGTACTGGCTCATTTACATATTTCACTATAATAATATGTCATAATAGTAAATAATTTTTAACAAAGATACAACACAATATTTCACTCTGATCTCACTCTGATATGCAGTTAAAATGAGGCCATTCGCTGAGTGGTTCTGTCACTGTTTAATCCTGTGCATGAATGTATGATATATAATGCCACATGCACTGTAATGTGTTTTATAATCATAGTTAATTAATAATAAATGTTCGTTAAGAGATGCATTTTTGTTGGAGGAACAGCTGTGATGATGAGGGGAGCGCCGAGGAAACAGTAGATAGGGAAACCCGATTGGTACATGTGATACAAGTGTTTCTATAGCAAAGAACTGCAAATATGCACATATTATAACAATCTATAGATAAACACACCTTCTGCTCTCACTCTGCAAAGCTGTGGTTTGCTGATTAAACGAAAAACTAGTTGAAAACGAAGGAGCGGTTTAAATTTTTCATATCAAATTTAAAGGGGACTGAGGTGATCATTTAGTAGTGTACACTTCATGAGGAAATCGCAAAACATTTAGAGGCACTGAATAGAAATATAGGGGGCTAAAGCGATGCACATGCTTTTTAAAAATAATTTTACCTCAGTGTTTCAGTGAGACATCATTTAGTTGACTTGTCGTCGTTATCATCAGGGGGCGCAAATTAAACAAAAATGCACTGATTGCAACAAATAAGATGCAAGTAAAAAAAAAAACATTTGGTATACAGTTAAAGGGGACGGGAATACAAGTAAATTAGGGGTCTATAATAAGAAAAACAAGTGAGTATACCGAGGGTATACGCAATTATTGATCCTCAGAAGTCGTAATACCCAAACAGCTCATGGAAAAAAGTAGGCATACTGAGTATACGTGCTTATAGCCCCAACTACACCACTGGCTGTGACCGATTGTCAAGACCAACTTCTGGAAAGGCAGGGCAGAAAAAAGACCCTAAATGTATTCCAATTGATTAAATTGATTATGAGGGTAAATACAGATAAATATTTTATAACAAATACGCATATATAAATAATCTTCTATTACCAAGATTTCTTTTTTAAATTAACATTAAGAAAATATTCAGAATTATAAAATCAGCAATGAAAAAAATTGTGACAAAGCACTAGCTGAACATGGTAGAATCGATTTAGTTCAGTTTGCATATTATTTATTGATTTTTTTTTATCATAACCAGTAGGAGTCTCTTTTGAGCTTAAAAAAAAACCTCATATTTATCAGTGAAGTGAAACAGCTGTCATACAATGTGACCTCAGATTGTTAGTGTTTCATTCCACACACACTCGTCGTCTCTCTCTCACACACACACAGTTGCACATTTTTCCATTACTGAATCATCAAAATGTCATACTTAATATTGACGACTTATTTAATAACACTGCCAATCTGGATCTCAGGTAAAATATTTAACCTCTACCTTTCAGTTCTACAATTTATGTTTTTTGGTACCGACTTCTACTAAACAAATAAAATTCTGTCAATTTGAAACAGGAGGATCACTCAGTGACCAAGTTCATCAGACTCCAGCTCAACGTCTAATAACAAATACAGAGACAACAGTTCAGCTCAACTGTTCTCACACTATTAAAGACTACTATATGATATTATGGTATCAGCAGGAGGAGGATGCATTAAATCTCATTGGATATGTGTATTACACAAACCCGACTATTGAAAAAGAATACCAAAACCAGTTCAGTGTTGAAGGAGATGGTGCAAAATTCTGTACTCTTAAAGTCACAATAGAAAAGCAACTTGTTGGGAGCACTGCAATATATTACTGTGCTGCCAGTAAAGCACAGTGATAAACACACATTAATCCCTCCTACAAAAACCTCCTGTTAAAAACCTTTACCCCACAATTATTAGCACCAGAATACACTCATAATACATACCAAGTTTGTAATCATTAAAAGTATGGATGCTATATGATATGCAAACTTTGAATATCATATACAAATATTATCTTTAATATTAAAATGTTATTCGCATTTAGAAAAACACATTTCACAGAAAGAGGACAGACCAGAGCTGTGAGTATGAGTTACAGTTTAAGAAAAGAAATAACAAACAGGTAATGTCTTTAGCATAGATGAGCAGCGGACCAGATGATGCATGATGATGCACCAGAGACTGATGAAGATAACTGAACGTGTAGAAATCAGGAACACACAACCAGGAGGAATCTTACTAGGAAAGGGGAAGAAATGCAGCCACTGGAGATAAACTGTAAACAGGCTGGTAAGTATAACTAATCATAAAAGAACTAATCATAATAGTGCCCATGAGTGTTTTTGTCCTTCTTGGTAGCAACGAGGCCAGACACTGAGTGTGGGGCTGTGAGGGGTTTTATGGAGCTGGAGTGATGAGCGGGGATGACGTGCAGGTGCATAAGAGATTAGAATTCAGGTGAGGGGGATGTTGCTGATTTCGATGACTGTGAGCTTGGTGTTTCGGGTGATTGTGAGTGGGGAGAACCTGGCCAGTGACAGCTAGTTATTTGAGTGAATATGTTGTAACAATACACATTTTTAAATAATAACAACTCATTTCTTTTGTCTTTGCAATGATGAAAGTACATAACATTTTTCTAGTTATTTTGCAAGATACTAGTAATCAGCTTAAAGTGCAATTAAAAGACTTTAGGTTAACAAAAATTCTTAAGGGTGCTAATAATACTGACCTTAAAAATTGTTTTAAAAATATATCTAAAATGTGCTTGCTTCGTAAAAACCACTTGGAAAATTTTGAAAAAGAACCAAAATTTCATAGGAGGTCTAATAATTTTGCCTTCCTCCACAGTTTTTTTTTTACATATAAAGAAAAACTGATTCCATATTCAATTTGTTTACATGAATCTAAAAGTTTAATCTCTAAATTATGATGGGGGCTTTAATTATTGTTTTAAATGTATATTACTATAAATGACATTTTAGCCTGTACTGATGTTTTTTGGTGCTTTTCTTCTTTTTTTGTGTGGAATTCAACAAAATTAGAAAGTGGAACTACACAGGGCTGGACTGAGACAAGAAATTGGCCCTGGCATTTTGGGCCAGAGCGGCCCACTACATACAATCAAAATGCTACCCAATCTGTGCATGTCCAATATGTTAATTAACTCCTATTTTATAAAAAAACACAAAAGCCATATGTATGAAACAAACAAATAAATACAGACATTAATCTCAATTTAATTTCAGATCATAAGAAGATGATTAGCCCGGCCCAAAAAGTTCATTGGCCCAGCGGGAAACTGCCGGGTCTGCCAGATGGCCAGTCCGCCCCTGGAACTACATGAATGCGGGTAAACTATTTTCATCTGATGACATGATATACATACAGTAAATGACACAGATTTTTCTTCTGATCTGATTTGAACCGAGTTAATCTCTCTTTTCAATAGGTGGAGCTCTACATCAACACATTCACTTCAGGGGGTAAAATGAGCTATGGAATAGATACTTTTACAGCATCACACTTCTGTGACGTGTTACTGCTGCTCAGAGGATTTCACATCATCTTTCAGAGCTTTGCTCCAGTTACTGTAAGTCAAAATGAAGATTGTCTTCATAATTGCTGTCACACTGATCAGTTTCTCAGGTAGCGTTTATCTGTATTCATATTTTCCTAAATGTTCTCCTTTCTCTTTTGAGATAAATAATTCATTCTTCTTTTTACAGGATTTTCCCAAAGTAACAAAGTCACTCAATCTCCACCTGCTTTGGTTCTCAATCAAGGAGACGATGCAAAGATCCGCTGTCAACACAGTGTGAGCAATTACAATCAAACAACTGGTACAGACAAAACCAGGACCTTGGTTTCACATTCATGGGATATTTACTTCTACAAGGGTTAAACCCTGAAAAAGAGTTCTCAAAGAAAATAGATATGTCTGGGAATGGAGAAAGTGATGGATATTTGACCATTAAGAGTCTCTTATATAATGACAGTGCAGTGTATTTTTGTGCTGCATATTACACAGTGTTTATTAGTCCTACAATTCAATACAAAAATGCACTCTTTGATAATTAAAACAAGGGGGCAATTGTTAAATATCTTCACTCACACCTGCTTCTGTGGTATTTACTGTATTTGAAACTCTGCCATATTTTTATAAAACCAATCAACTGTGAGGAACAATACACAACAGTGCAGTACACAACAGTGCAGAAATATGTGCAGAGGAGATCTGGAGCTTAATCCATATATCTATCATTTCAAGAGTTCAAACTTAGCTTGTTTATAATGCTGTCCTGGGAGAGAGCCCTGAGCTCATAAGATCCTCGGGCCCATGGCTCCCTCCTGTTTGCAAGGCGAGAGGGGAGTTTGAGCTCAGGTAGATCTCGCGAACTCTCCTGCTGTAATAACTTATGAACAGATAGTGATTGCTTTAAGAGATATCTTCTTTCTAGGTGCATGTCTATGGTGTTGATTTGGATTAGTCAATTAACTTAAGTTCTGCATTTTTGGACGGTGGGAGGAAACTGGGGAACCCAGGGGAAACCCACATGAGCATGGGGAGAACGTGTAAACTCTGCACAGAAATGTCAGCTGGTTTGGTAAGGACTAGAACCAGTGACAATCTTGCTGTGAGGCAACAGTGCTAACCCCTGGGCCACCATGCCACCCACCTATGAAAGGAGGAGTAGTGGTGGAAGGGGGGATTCTTCAAAACGAAGATGACTGTTACATGGAACAGGGTATTTATAGTGGCTTAGGAATCGTCTGATTGGTTAATCATGAAATTGAATAATGCGAAACCGGCCGCAAGCAATCATAAGCACGTGATCCTCTCGAAAATAGTTTATAAATAAACTTCACTTAACCTTTTACATACAGGAGTTCACATTAGCAGTGCAACGGGTTTACTTGTTGTTATTAGTGACACAGTTGAAATCAGAATTATTGAACCCTCTTTGATTTTTTCCCCTTTTTAACTATTTCCCAAATGATGTTTAACAGAGCAAGGACATTTTCACAGTATGTCTGATAATATTTTTTCTTCTGGAGAAAGTTTTATTTGTTTTATTTTGGCTAGAATAAAAGCAGTTAAAAAAACAAACCAAAACATTAAGGTCAAAATTATTAGCCCCTTTAAGGTATATATTTTTTCGATATTCTACAGAACAAACCATCGTTATACAATAACTGGCCTAATTACCCTAACATGCCTAGTTATCCTAATTAACCTAGTTAAGCCTTTAAATGTCACTTTAAGCTGTATAGAAGTGTCTGGAAAAAAATCTAGTCAAATATTATTTACTGTCATCATGACAAAGATAAAATAAATCAGTTATTAGAGATGAGTTATTAAAACTATTATGTTTAGAAATGTGTTGAAAAAATCTGCTCTCCTTTAAACAAATTGAGGGAAAACATAAACAGCGGGGCTAATAATTCAGGGGGTTTAATAATTCTGACTTTAACTGTATATAAGCAATTTTATTTATTTTACACATTACATTTCTTTGATTAAATACAAAAATAAAATATTCATATTGAATTTCATGTCTTCTTTGGGGTACATCACACAGTTTTCAACCGAATACTGAAAAATGGCAATTATTAACACAACAGTGCCTAAAAATGTCCCGTCATATATTTGATTATTCAAACATGGTTAATTGATATCTTCAGTCTATATGTGCCAGTACTTAAAGGTGCAGTATGTAAGCTTGACACCCAGTGGTTGAACTAGGTATTGCACTCCTGGATTAAAATAAATCCAAGTGCGGTTTGCCAGATTGAGTACAGGAGCGATTTAAACTGTGTTCTTAATAAAAGCAACGACACACGATAGAGGGAATATTTTCCATATTAAAAGGAGTTTTGGTTCTAACCAACATCTCAAATTGATATATTAGAAATGGCTTCAATTTCTCACAGCTGAACAAAAGAAACCTATGACAGATCACCTCAGGTAAAGCTTAAAACCAGGTAAAGCTTTATTCAGTGCTAAATGCTAACAATGTGAGTTTGAATGCCATTTTTATGACATTTATCACCATATATTAAAAGCAGCAGCAGATAGTTCACCTCAGATCTTGAAAATACAATAAACCACTTGAAATTGAACTTAAGAACTAAACACATGAGTGATTCAGCATCTACATTTAATGATGTTAGAGGGTTAACATGTATTAAATAGATTCTAAACCTTACCGTTTCATGAGTGAGTGCATATTCTGTGCTTCTGAATGGCTGTATTTGTATTTCTGCCATGTTTCGTCTAGTGCAAACAGCCAAATTGCTCATCACTGTATCTCGTCATGAAGCGTGTTGTTAGGACACGCAATTACAATGTAACCTGCTCACCTAATGTTTATGTTTGTAATATTTATACTATTTGCTAATTAATAGCCTCATGTGGAACTGAATCTGTCTCATTTCGACATCTGATACTGTCCACCAAAGGTTGCATTTCGGTCACAGACGCATGCTTTTAGGGTCTCTCTAAATGAATGAATGAAATATGCTGTTTTCCAACAAGGCAACCCAGGGTGCTAAAATATAATTGGCTAAACTGGCATTGTGCAGGTTACATTTATTTAAACAAAGACAGCGTTCCGGCACGGAAAAATTATTTTCAAAGCAGAATATCTGACTTCAGCATTGTTTTTCAGTTAAACACATTTGCTCACTTAGGATGTTTCTTAAATATCTGCACACATATTATGGTATTTTTATGCTTTAGAAGAATCAAAAACTTACATACAGCACCTTTAATCAAAACATTATTGGCTACCATGACTTCATGTGAGGTCATGATTTTAAGTTGTTAGACTATTATGAAGTACATTTGCAGTAAGCTTTTATTGGTCACTGTAACTATGAAGTCTATTTATGAAGAACATTTAAAAACACTGGTGTGTAGCAAAGTGCTGACGAAAAAGAAGAAAAAAGAAACTTCACAACATATAGATGGGACTGTACATATTATTTTTTTTCTTTCCAAAAATATAAGTTTACAAGCAAGCAAAGCCCAGTTGAAAAAAAATCCTGCAAAAGTTACATAACACATTAAATTCCTAAAAAGTATGACATATAGCAACTTTTAAAAGAAACAACACAGTAAAACATTACTTTAAGAAGTATCTTTCCCCAACACTGTGCTTTTGTAGTCAGTGGGAGTGGGTGTTTTTAGTGAAATTAATTTCGTTTATTTTTTGTTACATTATTACATTAAAAAACTGACTTGTGGAGCGTACACATTCTTCAAATATAACTACTTTATGCATTTGTCTGTCATTAAAATTTTGTTCAATATACATTGTCGGCAATACTTAATAGTAACTACACACTATGAATAATTTATTAAGCATTAGCAGCTAGTGAATTCATTATTTGTTAGGCATTAGCTCTACATTAATAAACGTTAGTAAGCAGTTTATAACTGCAGCTACAAATGCTGTATTATATTTATAATGTGCTTAATAATTGTACTTTCATAATGTGTGATTGGTTGATTTTTCAGTACTAAATTCAGTATTGCATTATTTACAAACCATTTGTATTTAAGAGTAGTTGATGAAGATCATTCAAAATGAGTTAATAATTGATTATTAAACCATTGAAATTAACATTTATATGTCTTTTTATCCAGGCATATAGTAATAGTTATTATGTATGTTAATAAATGCTTTATTAACTTGCAGTTTTGTGACCTAATCTAGAGTGAGGACTGCTTTGTAAATCCCTTATAAATGACAATTAAAGGCTTGGTATCAAATTTATTTGCTATCTTATCTAAAAAGTTAAATTACTGTAAGTTTAAACATTGCTGAATAACAGGAGTATCAAAATATGACATACAATTGGATAAAACAACAACAATATAATAATTTATCAATATAATAGGATGCAATGTTTAAACTGTACAGTAAGTTCATTTTAGATTTATTTATTTTTGGATACAGTTTCATTTGTGTATCTTCAAATGAATAGAAGATTTTTTTTCCTGTTCAGAATTTAACTGAGCCTTTAATTATCATTCATAAGAAATTTATAAAGCATAAATAGCCCTCACTTTAGATTAGGTCACAAAACTGGATGAGGTTGAGTTAATGAAGCAATTATTAACATACTAATTAACTATTAGTATATGCCTGAATAATAAGAATTATAAATGTTCATGTAAATAGTTAATTAATCATTTACTAACTCATTCTGAATGATCTTAAAAAAACACCAACTTTGTTTGTAAATAATGTAATACTTAATTCAGTAAGAAAAAATGAATCATTATAAAGTATGAACGTATAATTATTAAGCACATTATAAATGTGGTTACAAGTCAAGAATACAGCATTTGTAGCTGCAGTTATAAACTGCTTACTAACATTTATTGTTGTAGAGTTAATGCTTAACAGATAATGAATTAACTATTTGCTTAATAAATGGTTCATAGTGTGTAGTTATTATAAAGTGTTCCCAAATTGTCTTAGCCAGGACATCAGTTTTGAACAGCATAGAATTGTTTTGTTTCACAGGTAGAAGAAATGAAACAGGTTTGGAGCAACATGAATGTAAGTAAACTAATCTGCATCTTTTAATGAGCTGTCATGCACTCTTTTCAATAGGCGGAGCTCCAATTCAAAACACTCACGATAGAATGTAACTTTACTGTATGACCCAAGAAATATGTATATTTAGCATCACAATTATGTGTCATTGCTGCAGTAATGTTTTTTGCATTATCTTTCAGAGCGTCAAGATGAGGATTGTTATCATAATTGCAGTCATACTGATCCCTTGCTTAGGTAGGGCTCACTCAAAAATATTTTTGCTTTTTGTCAGACTACTTATTTATAATGAGCAGAATCAACACAATTCTTGAGATTTTTTTATGTTCAATCTACTTAAATTTATAAAAACATTAAGTTAACTTAATCGATTTGTGTTGGGACAACATGAAGGAATTGTGTGGAACTCTTTTTTTTATAGTGCTCTATTTTTATTACTATATGCATTTTGTATAAAGTGATTCAACTTTTCTCTTTACTGATTTGAGATGAATATGTCTTTCTTCTTTTTACAGGATTTTCGCATAGTAACAAAGTCAACCAGTCTCCTCTGGTTTTGATTCACAAACAAGGAGATGATGCAAAGATCCGCTGTCAACACAGTGTGAGCAGTTACAATCAAATCAACTGGTACAGACAAAAGCAGGACCGTGGGTTCATATTCATGGGATATTTACTTGGAACAGAAAAAACCCCAGAACCAGATTTCTCTGAGAAAATAGATATGTCTGGCAATGGAAGGAGTGATGGAATTTTGACCGTAAAGAGTCTCTTATTTAATGACAGTGCAGTGTATTTTTGCGCTGCATATGACACAGTGTTTAATACTCACAGAGTTCAATACAAAAACATGCTCTTTGATAATTAGAACGAGAGGGGGAAAGTTTAATATCTCAATTCACACCTGCTTTTGTGGTATTTACTGTATTTGAAACTCGAACAGTTTTTTTTTTTTAAATGTTTTTTTAAAACAAATGTTATGTTTTTTAAAACATTAATTCACCGACATTTTATTTGATCATGTCTTTGATCAACAACATGAGAATGAGGAACAACACATAACAGTATAGAGATATGTGCAGAGGAGATCGCAACATTTACTAAAGTAACCCTCGTTTCCCAAGGGGGAGAACGAAAATGCTATGTGGAAAATTTCCACTATGGGGATTCCGTCAGAAAGAGTAATAAAATGGGCCAATGAGTTGGTGGCGCTAGCGAGCACAGCTGGCGTCAATTACAATTAGCTGTTGTATAAAGACGCCGCCTGAGCCACACCGAGGCATCCTTTTCTAGCTGAAAGAGCCTTTTACGGCTAACAGCTAAGGGGCAATCATTGTGGCAAAGGAACATTGCATTTCCGTTCCTCCCCTCGGGGAAAGAGTGTTACTTTGGTAACCATTGTGTTCCCCATCAGGAGGGGAACTTCAATGCTATGTGGAAAACTTCCACTATTGGAAAATCTATGGAAAACGCCACAACAATTGAACCTTACCATGTCTCTAGTGAGAGGTTATGCCAAGCTATAGTGTGAGTGCACCTGCATCACCAGAGGCGTAGTCTTCCAACGTGTCCCCTGACCCTTACTTACCTCACTTACCTGAGATGTTTTATAGGTTTGGATATATTTTTGGGGAGTCGTAAAAAAACACCTAGTTAAATTCTAGGAATTTAAAATACGACTGAGTGAGCATATGAGATCGCCAGTGGGGATCGTGCATAGCAGGCACCTATACCCAGAATGCGGGCTGACCAGCGGACATGCCAACAATGTAACGGGCCAACACCTGACTCCTCCGCTGAGACAGATGCTGGGGGCCTCGGAGGAACTCAGGGGAGTTCGCCAAGTGGGGAACTCAACTGACAAAGCAAGAAAGCGCACATATCTCTGTGTTAGAGAGAAAGGTGCAGCAGGCGCTTTACAACACCAAACCAAACTTGGAGAGAAGAATACCACACAGCAAATAGACTCCACTTTAGGGCATAGGCATGCCTCGTAGAGGGTGCTCTAGCCTGAGTGACAGTGTTAACCACCTAATCGGTGGGTCACTTAAGTCCTCCGCGTTCCATCTATGGACCACACATGGGGTCCTGACCAGCACGTATTTCCCCTCTAGCACCAGTAAAAAATGGCACAGCTCGAGATACAATGCCAACAGCTTCAAGCTGTTAAATTGGCAATGCAGCCAGGTTCCTTTTCTTTTTCAGCAGCAGCATGCAGCAGCAGCATGCCCGCAACACACGGCCCCCCAGCGCATACTGGAAGCATCTGACGAAACAACGACAAGCCTAGACACTTATTCTAGAGGCACACAAGCCTGTAAAAATGCATGGTCCGTCCAGAGGCTGAGGGTGCGGCGACACAGAAGAGCGACAGTCACTCAGTGCGCGCCCGCGTGCCATGTGTGTCTTGGGACCCGATCGTGAAACCAATGCTGAAACGATCTTATATGGAGCACCCTGAGTGGCGTGACAGTGGCTGCAGATGCTATATGCCCCAGGAGCCTCTGAAATAATATCAGTGAGACCAGTTTTCCTGTTGAGCTCTCTCAGACGGGTCAGAATCAGTTCAGCACCCTCTCAGGGGAAGCACACCATCATGGTGATTGAGTCCAACTCCAAACCAAGAAAAGAGATGCTCTGCACGGGGTTGAGCTTGCTCTTTTCTTGGTTGACCTGAAGCCCCAATAGGTTGAGGTGCCAAAGCACCCTTTTGCTATGCACTCCTGTGAGTGAGCAAAAATCAGCCAGTTGTCGAGATAACTGAGCCCCTGGGTAGCACATTCGCCTCACAGCAAGAAGGTCATTGGTTCGAGCCTCAGCTGGGTCAGTTGCTGTTTCTGTGTGGAGTTTGAATGTTCTCCCCCTGTTTGCGTGGGTTTCCTCCGGGTGCTCCGGTTTCCCCCACAAGTCCAAGGACATGCGGTACAGGTGAGTTGGGTAGGCTAAATTGTCCGTAGTGTACGTGTGTGAATAAGTGTGGATGGATGTTTCCCAGTGATGGGTTGCATCTGGAAGGGCATCCATTGCGTAAAACATGTGTGAGATAAGTTGGCGGTTCATTCCGCTGTGGTGCCCTCGGATTAATAAAGGAACCGAGCCAAAAAGAAAATGAATGAATGAAAAAATTTATGAATCACTATACGTACATAGACAAGAAGGTTATCTTCATAATTGCTGTCACACTGGTCAGTTTCTCAGGTATCCTCCTGATTTGATTTACAAAAGTAAAATTCAACTATATTAAAGTAGAATAATATAATAAGAAAATATCAGTATACAACATCTTGAAGCTTAATGAACTGTTTTTAAAAAAATCAATGAAGGTAAATGAGACCGGAAGACTCAAACAAAAAGGATTCCAATGGTTACATGAAAAATAAGGTCAATAAGGTATACCTGTGTACTCTTTACCAATCCTATACTCACTTTATAGTGTAGTATAATACCAATAGAGATAAAACAATGAAAATGTATTTTTGTTTTTTTATTGTAATAACAGGGAAAACATTATACCGTCTATGCTGTCCACTATTGTGATACATACAGATAAATAAATAAATATAATGCATTAGAAATAATAAACATGCATGCTTAACTGTACATTGCTGTCACATAACAGTGATGTTGCATTTTTAAAAGAGGTTTGCACAGAGACAAAACTCATTATCATGACTTAATTTACTTTTAATTCAATTGCTGCAAAGACTGTCAATAGAGGCATTGATTTTTGCCTCAAAATAATGTAATAACAACCATCTACCAGTAGAGGCCTAACACACAATATCAACAGATGTACAGCTGGCTTTCTTCATTCTATGCATACATTGATATCATATCAGCAATATTGTGATGATTTTATTGTTGTTGCTGTGCTTTTCAGATTAGGTTATCTTCAGTGTCAAAATGAGGAATGCTTTCATATTTACTCTTACACTGGCAAGTTTCTCAGGTAATTTTACTTATTTTAATTAATTGAAAGTCATTTTAGTTATTTATATATATATATATATATATATATATTGCCAATAATAAATGCTTCTTTTGACAGGATTTTCCCATTGTAACAAAGTTGACCAGTCTCCACCTGATTTGATTCACAAACAAGGAGAAACTGCAAAGATCCGCTGTCAACACAGTGTGCCCAGTTATAATCAAATCAACTGGTACAGACAAAACCAGGACGGCGGGTTCACATTAATGGGATATTTACTTGGAAAAGAACCATACAGAGAAAATGATTTTAAAGATAAAATAGACATGCCCGGTGATGGAAACAGAGATGGAAATTTGACAGTTAAAATAGTTTCATCTAATGACAGTGCAGTGTATTTTTGTGCTGCATGCTACACAGTGTTTTATATTCCAACAATTCAATACAAAAACCTTTTTTTTTTTTTATTGTGTGATTAAAAGATAAAGCAACAAGAAAGCATATTCACACCTGCTCCTGTGGTGTAACTTTGAAACTCAATTACGAAAAAAGCTCATATATTTTCGAATGTTTTTTAACAGTTACACAGTAATTTTATATGTAGTATGCAACTCTGAACACAGCAAAAGTTAATAGAATTGCACAAAATGAATATTAGTTTACTATTGTTTGTACATTATGCATTACATACAGTCTACCATTTCAAAATCCCTTTAAGGCAAGTCATTTAACTCAGTGACTATCTTTGAAACGCCTCACGGGCATTCTGTTTAAATGAGAAAATATTAAATTCTTCAAAACTGTTTGCCAAGCTTACGACTCAATTTCAAATTTGGAATCACCAAAAAATGTATCAACTGTCTCTTAAGTATCCAAGCCAGGCTCATTCTAAATATGTGCCCCTGTATACATTTCTAGAGAGCACAAAATATATCCCAGGAGGTACTTACTTTGCAGTTTTTGTTTTCGTAAATCCTCCAGAGGCCTCTTTGTACTCTCAAAATCTCAAATTTCTCTCACGAGTGTTATTCACGCCAGCTCTTCTCGCGTAAATCTACCAGAGCCCGCTGTCAACTGTCTGAACGACCGACCAATTTCGACACCCACCCACCCCCTTCCCTAAACCCAACCAATAGCGTTTTTAAAACCAATCCAGAAAATGAAAAGCCCTCATGGCCACATTTTCAGATCTTACCACTTTCTCACCCTGTTATTTACTTGATCATGTTATTTTTGCCTTTTCTTTTTTTTACCTGATTTTTGGAACCGTTCTTCATTGGACTCGAACCCTGTCATTGCAGTCAACTCCTATCTGCATCTCAAGATGTGCGCAAGATCACGACACTAACCACCTTCATGATTGTTTATGTGTTACCCAACATTATCTTCTGAATAATTCCTCTTCTGATCACACTGCTCTGGGTAATTCCTAACATAGTCTTGATATCAAATCATCTCCAAAAAATGACAGTGACCTCTTTGTTTGTTGTTGTAGGAATCCATTTAGTTGCTTTTTGTGGTGTGCACTTGTCGGAATGGACTGCACCTATAGTCTTTGACCATTCTACATTAAACTGAAGTAACATGGCATCCCTTCTAAATAATTTAAATTAACACTGTTATTTATGATGTGCTGTTGTCACATGACCTCACTATGTCGTGAAAATGATGTTTAAATCAAGGAGGTCTAATTGGTAACATTATTTCATTTTATCTCTATGGCAATTTCTCTAAAGCCGTTTCACTCCAATAAGCAACTTATAGTTTGGCCATTGATAAATAATTTATAATAATGTGAAAACAAACAAACAACAACACTTTTGTCACATCATGCAATTACAGCATTGGCCAGTAGAGGACTGCATGTCATGCTAATCAGCTATTCTGACCATGATTCAAACAGACTTACAGCAGACATTCTTTGCTTTGCATACGTTCACAGCATATCAGAAACACAGTGGTCATTTAGCCTATTTTATTGTTTTACAGCACTTTTTTCAGACTCAGATTTCATCATGAAAGCTGTTGTCATGTTTACAGTTACCCTGATCAGTCTCTCAGGTGGTTAATTACTTATTTTAAGTTATTTAAAGTAAAATAATTAATCTTCTGTGTTTTCTAAATAATATGTTGTTTTTTTTTGCAGCAGGATTTTCCCAAAGTAACAAAGTCAACCAGTCTCCACCTGATTTGATTCACAGACTAGGAGAAAAAGCAATGATTCACTGTCAACACAGTGTGAGCAGTTACAATCGAATCGGCTTGTACAGACAAAACCAGGATGGCAGGTTCACATTAATGGGATATTTGCTTGCAAAAGAGCCATACAACGAAAATGGTTTTGAAGATAAAATAAAAATGGCTGGGGATGGAAACAGCGATGGAAATTTGACAATTAAAAGTCTCTCAATTAATGACAGCGCAGTGTATTTTTGTGCTGCATTCTACACAGTGTTTTAAATTGCTACAGTTCAATGCACAAACCTGATCTTTGATTGAGTGATTAAAAGTTTTCTTTTACACCTGTCTTTGTGGTTTAAACTAACTCTCTCTCCCTCTTTCGATCATGTAGTATACATATGTAAGTGATTAAATGTTTCCTTTCAACATCATTTAAATAGATATTAATCAAAGAGAAATGCAGCTCAGTGGAGGGGAGTGCATGTCCACTGTGTGTTCGCGAGGGGTACCTCCTGGTGCTCCAGTTTCCCCAACAGTCCAAACAAATGCACTATAGGTAAATTGGGTAAACAAAATTGGCCGTAGTGTTGAGTGTGTGTGAGTGTAAGGGTGTTTCCCAGTAATGGGTTGCGGCTGGAGTGGCATCCACTGCGTAAAAACAAATGCTGGAATAGCTGGTGGTTCATTCTGCTGTGGCGACCCCTGATAAATAAGAGACTAAGCCAAAGGAAAACAAAAGAATCAAAGAGAATAGGAGGTCTCACAGCGCAGCAAGAGTTCATTACTTACAGGTGTATATTCATTCTGATTAATCAATATGACATTTACATTGGTTCAGTGGCGCCCCCAGAAACTTTTCTTACAAGTGACCAGACGAGGCCGGACCAAATCTTGGGGAATTCAGTGTAATGTTATATTTTTGTAGTAAATTAAATAATGTCGGTTTTAATTCATTTATTTAATTACTCTTGAAATATTGCAATTTATTCTTTAAAAAAATCAATAAATTCAAATTCAATAAAATAAAAAATATCAATGTTTAGTTTAAAAATTGTTCATATATATATATATAAATATATTTTCAGTTATTTGTCACATACTTTTATTGTATAGCCAACACAATCTCACGGCAATTCATAACTTTTTGATTTATTAGATAATTCGTATGAATTCGTACGATCTAATTCGTACCATTTAGTACGATTTGCTCATCACCCAATGACAGTTGGGTTTAGGGGCGGGGTTGGGTGCCACGCCTCCTTTTTAAAATCAAACATTTTCGTACCACTAAACTGACAAATGTAAAATACTTACGTTTCCTCGTGAGATCAGGCTGGTATAGCATACCGCATATGCCATGGCTAAAATTAATGAAGATTAATAAAATAATACAAACGAATAAACAAAAGACATTACTACACACACACACACACACACACACACACACACACACACTATACAGACTCTAATAATATCATTTATCCATATTCCTTTTTGAGCCACAATATTATTAATACAGCTTCTTCTATTAATGTACCTTAAGGCATACCTGTCAACATTGGGATGTGAAAATAAGGGATATGCCTACCATAAGAAGGGATTTGATTGCTTTCCTAACTGTTTATGCTCATTCAGGGCAAAATTAGCTGTGTTTGAAAACCCCCCCATCAAGATTGTTATTATTATTAATTATATGTATATGTCTGTTCAAACACGCACCCAAAACCCAGAGTTTCACTTCAAATCGCGTGTACAGAAACCGTTTGGGAAACAGCATCTATCTATCACTATGGAGCGTGTCAGCTGACAGTCAGGCACCGCTATTTGACTGCTTTAAAGAGATAATAGGAGCGGCGATGGCACCAGTGATGAAAAGAAAGGGAATCGCACCAATTTTTGCTTCAAAATGTTTCATGCCTAAATAAAACGAAAGCGCAGAACATACTTAGAACAGAACAGACATTTAAGATCAAGGGGAGGCCCCTAGTGGTTCGGCTGTATGGGTTGCGTATAGGAAGCATCGGCTCTTAAATGTTTATTGCCACCCTTCAGAGAAAGATTGAAAATACAGGAGAAATACAGGAAAATACCTTTACGGGATGATAGCGGGACAGAACTGTAAAATACGGGAAAAACGAGAAGATTGACAGGTATGCCTTAAGGTAAATATTAAATTGGCATTGCTGTCTATTGAAGGTGTGTGCGTGCTGTCAGCGAGGATTGGGGAGGGGGAGGGGCAGTGAATCAGCTTTGTCAGTGGCACCAATTACTTCACAATAATTTAGTGGCTGCTATTTGTTTATTTAATTGATTATTTATTTATTGAAATATTGTGTATTACGCAAGTACAGGTACATTTAAATTAATAATACCAATGGCAAAATCATATTGGGGTGGCCACAGGGGTGGACAGAGTTTTGGCCACCCCTTGGGGCCACCCCTGCACTGGTTTATTTCACAGTACCATTTTTGATCCCAGGTATAGAATCATTCATTAATGCTCTTTCACTTTTTTTTCAAACTATCACATGATATCGTGGTACAGTGTGATTGCACTTAATCTCACTGGATTTGTGTACTGTTAGACCATTACACAAACATTAAAATACTGTTTCCTTTTATTACAGCAAAACACTGGCTATTTTACAATAATTTACCACGTATTCTACAGCAAGGGTTAACAGTGTGCTTTGCAAAACTACATCCAAAGAAAATCAATATGTGACATTATAGGAGATGGTGAAAAACCAACACGATCACACCAATTCATACCGTTTTAGGTGACTAATCCGTATGAATTTGTACAATGTCATTCATGCAATTAACTACGACTTGCTTATCCCCCAAAGATGGTTACGTTTAGAGGTGGGGTTGATGTTAATGCCTCCTTTTAAAAATCTTACATTTTTTGTACAACTGAACTGAAGTTGTATGATTCAGACCAGTGGTCACCAAACTTGTTCCTGGAGAGCCGGTGTCTCCAAGCCTAATCAAACTCACCTGAACAAGCTAATCAAGGTCTACTAGTTAAGCCGAAGTCACACTAGAGTTTGATCTTGCGAAATTCTGTCGTACGGCGCTGCAAAAAGGGGCGGGATTAAACAAGATGAATAAACATTTAAAAAATTGAGCGATAGCTCCATGTTTTACATTTCTATTCAGAGAGGTCATGTTTTGATCCTGGATTGGTCTCACGCAGTCAAGTGATGCGATTTCAATCCATCCTTTGCACTTCAATCACCGTCTGGTTCAGCTCAGCTGCCAAAACCGACCTCCGTAGACTACAGCGAATAGTCCGGATTGCTGAACGAATCACTGGCACTACCTTTCCTACACTTCAAGAACTGTACTCTTCCAGAGTGAGTAAAAGGGCTCGTAAAATCACTCTGGACGCCTCACACCCAGCACACTACCTGTTCAAACTGTTACCGTCTGGTCGGCGCTACAGAGCACCAAGCACAAAAACAGCCAGACACAGGAAAAGTTTCTTTCCTCAGGCCATCTTCCTCATGAACAGTTAAATATTTCCCTACTGTGCAATAAACGTGCAATACTTTTTTCATACGCACTTGTACACAGCACCTTATAACCAGTATATTTTCAGCATATCTGTACATACAATTCAACATCCAGATCTTTTTGACTTACTGCATCTCTGTTTAATGTTTATTGCCTTTTCTTTCTTGTATTTAATTTTGTGTTGTCACTTGTCACTTTTTGTACACTAGAAGCTTCTGTTGCCAAAACAAATTCCTTGTGTGTGTGAAGCACACTTGGCAATAAAACTGATTCTGATTCTGATTTTGCAGGTCAGGGTTCACCAAGCTTGAACTTTGCACCGCAGCAACCTGCGAAACTCCGACGCCTGACCCTGCGTTTCCTGTCTGACGCATTTGCGTGCGTATGAATAGAAGTCTATGGGGAGAAAAGCCCAGTGTGACTGCGGCTTTACACTTGAAACACCCAGGCAGGTGTGTTGAGGCAAGTTCGAACTAAACCCTGCAGGGACACCGGCCCTCCAGGACCGAGATTGGTGACCCCTGATTAAGACACTAACCTGGCAAAATATGAAATAGTTATGTTTACTTCTGAGATTGGGATGAAAATACCACAATCTTGATATCAAGCATAGCATACAAATCACATAAATGAATGAATAAATGAATGAATGAATTAATACATAAATTTATTAATTAATAAAATAAAGTAATAAAATAAATAAATAAATGAAAGAATGAATGAATAAATAAATAAATAAATAAATATATTAATTAATTAATTACTTGCAATGTTATACCCTAAGGTATAACTAATTTTATTTTGATATATATTAGTGCTCAATTTCCAATCAAGTTGTAATGGTATTTTCTTGCAAAGTAAATTTTTTATTATTGCACTTTCATACTGCATTACTGGTGTAATGGTCTTAGTTCATATGGGATCCAATCTTTTCTCTTAAAATTCTTTGCGCATATAAGCTGAAATACAGCTTTGATAACATTCAGTGACTGTAACGTTCTTTCCTGAGATGCAAAGACCTTCCTTTCACTTCCTGAAGCTTTTATTTTGTCTCAGCATTGCTAGCAGATGTTAAGCTGGTGTTTTCATTATAAACTGACTCTGCCGACTGAAAATGTTTACCATATTCTTCATCCTGTTGCCAGGTAAGATTGTTTATTTGCCATGTTTAATGGAAAGAAATGAATGTCCTGAAAATATACTATTCAACTTATTTCTGCTCTCATTAGGTTTTGCCCAAAGTAATTCGATAAACCAGTTTCCACCAGACCTGATGGGACACCTCACAGAATCTGTTCTTCTCAGTTGCTCACATTCAATCCAGAACTTTGAACTTACCCTCTGGTATAAACAATCTGAAAACAGGAGACTGATTTTTCTTGGAAATCTAAATCTTAAATTTCAATATCCTGAAGATGAGTTCAAAAACAAAATTGCATTGAAAGGAGATGGCAGCAGCAACTCAACACTTAAAATTAACAATCTAACATCAGACGACAGCGCAGTTTATTTCTGTGCAGCACGTAGACACGGTGTGTAAAATCCCCACAACACAGTGCAAAAACCATCATTATCATATTATAATATCTTTAGTGCGCAGTAAAAAAGATGATACTGTTCACCTGCTAAAACCCACTAAGCTTTGATAATTATCCGAAACAGACGGTTAGACCAGAATGTATTTACAGGCTGGTTATCACTGATGGGTAATTAAGCAATTATCATTACGGGTGACCAGGACCAATTGGTGATGAAAATAAATGATGTTCAATAAGATGTACTTGTGTTTACTAACTGTTTATTCAGTTAACCATGAATTTTGAACTGTAGGCCTACATAAGCTCCAAACAGCGATTTTTGGTGACCTTAATCCGACTAAAGTCATAACTGAACTAAACAGAAATGGAATTAAGACATGGAGTATGCAGATATTAGTGGCATTATTAAAGTAAACACTGCAATCAAACTATTACCGTCATGTAGGACTTTTCACCATATTTCCAGGCTCATTGGGCTCAACATTCACCACGTTATTATCGCTCTCCTCCGCACCAGTGTTTGCATACATGTGTACTTTTCATTGCGTCTTCCTTAAACTTCAGCGGTTTGCATTTCCCGCCGTCACAGAAGCTCCCTGTCATCTTAACTAGGTGCAGCTGGAAAGTGCGAGCGCGTTGCCTCATGTGCGCGTCCCTCCATTGGAAATAACAAACTAACGATGCACAGCACCATGCATTTCGCGATGTTGCAGATGAAAGTGAGGACCGGGGGGGTTCGCTCACTATTCTGCCGCCTAGGTCGATTTTATGGACACGCTGGCCCTGCTCAGGACACTGTTCATATTTCTGCCGTGCCACAGAGCGTTATTTGAATAGTTTCATTTTAAATAACATGCAAATGTGCACGTCTGTTGTGCCGTGCCGTGCCTCTGAGCGGCGCATCCGGTGTATGACGCCCTTTAGTTATAGCCTCAACCAGGTCGTACACCAGAAGCGCCGCTCGGTGACAAGCAGCGTCGCGCCACGCAGCAGCATGCATTTCTGAATTATAAATATAAGTTTCTATCAGGTGACACACACCGGCGCCGCAAGTGTGCGATACTTTCAACTGTCATGTTCGCACCGTGTAGCGGCGCATCCAATGTGTGATGCCCTTCAGTCAAAGTTAATTCAGTGTGCTTGGTTATTAGTCTCGGTGTACAAGCTCGGAGCTTTAAACTAGCACAGTTGGCTGTAAAACTATACAAAGACACAAATGATTTTGTAGTCTCTGCTTGGTCTGTGTCCGAGTCGTACATGTACGGCTGAATGCTGGTCCTCTCACTCATGTTGCTTCTCTCTGTCTGCCTGTCTGTTGCCATACACAAAGAGAGGAGCTCTTGGCTCCGCCCCCTTGTTAAGTTGGGCGGGAAGTCAAAACTAATTTTCATGTGAAGCAACACGCCCCTAAAATGACGAACTGTGTACACGCCCCCAAAATGGCACTTTTTAACACATCATAATAAAAAAATCTGAATTGTGTTTTGAACTGAACCTAAACTGGCACACTCAGAAGAACCATAATATTAATATTACATCTTAAAAAAGGGGTAAAATAGGTGCCCTTTAAGATTTAAAAACAGATAATGATGGAGCCATTATAATATTAAGGGGCAAGGTGTTCCACAATTGAGAAGAAATCTCTGTCCCCTCTACAGTTTAGTCTGGACAGTCTGAAATCAATCAGTTTCAGCCCTAAAATCTAATGAAAAACATCAGTAAAAGAGCTGTATACTTTTTGCAGCAGCAGTGGAGCAGTTACTATTGAGACCAGCAGGAGTCTCTTTTCAACATGATGTAAATTCTTTATATTTATCAAAGGACGAGTGACAGATGTTGTTTCCCAAAGAGCATCTGTCGAGTCTAACAAATCAAGTTCATTTATTTGCAAGTATGTCATTCTGTGCAACACACTGAGAGCTGAATCATTAACATGATATTTACAGTATGTTTGATTTATTTCACAGCAATACCCTTCTTGATCTCAGGTACAGGATTTTTTTTTTTGCATTGATAACTTTATGTATTTTCATATAGTTCTTTACTTTGACACAATTTGAATGCATTTTTCTTTCTTCTTCAAACAGGGCAATCACTAAGTGACAATCTCCACCGGAAATGCTGGTTATAAGTGACCAACCTGTTACACTGACCTGCGCTCACACAATACCTAGCTATTACATGATATTGTGGTATGAGCAGCTAAAGGGTGATGGTGCACTAAATCTCATTGGGTTTGTGCGTTACACAAGTGCATCCACCGAAAGTAAATACACAAATCGGTTCAATATCACAGGGAATGGTGCATTAAGCTCTACTCTTGATTCGAGGCGAATGTATCTGGGAGTTATGTTATATATTATTGTGCTGCCAGCGAAGCACAGTGTTGGAGATCATTTTGATCTGCCTACAAAAATGTCTGTTATTACCACAAACCAACAGTATAATACAGCTTTTCATTCTAATAACTGTTTAACAGTGCATTTTAGTATTCTTCCAAACATCCCTGTTGAGACCTAAAACTCACCACAGGATCAAAACTAAATAAAATAGTAAAATAGGGTAAAATAAAATAAAATGTAATAAAATAAAATAAAATAAAATCATAGTTGGTCCATATTTAATTAGACAAGTTTATACAAGTTTACATTGTTTTAAAAATTGAGTTGTTTTTAGTGAATTGGCCCTTACAATACTCATAAAATGAAATAAATATCTACAAAATCATCATTATATGCTCTACAAAACTAGACTAGAGATTTGGATGATTTTCCTGACAAAAGTATGCAAAGTCTTTCACTGTCAATGTCACACAATCGTGTTTCTTCACAAAATTCAAAGGAAAGCTTCAGTTTCAGTGGTATTGGGAGAACATTATGTTTATAAGATTCTCAGGAAATATTTTTACACTAAACTGTACAAGAGAGGGGCTGCACGGTGGCGCAGTGGGTAGCATGTTTGCCTCACAGCTAGAAGGTTGCCGGTTCGAGCCTCGGCTAAGTCAGTTGGCGTTTCTGTGTGGAGTTTGCATGTTTCTCCCCGTGTTCGCGTGGGTTTCCTCCGGGTGCTTTGGTTTCCCCCACAAGTCTAAAAACGTGGTATAGGTGAATTGGGTAAGTCTGTAGTGTATGTGTGTGAATGAGTGTGTATGGATGTTTCCCAGAAAGGGAACTTTCATCCACTGTGTGATACATATGCTGTATAAATTGGCGGTTCATTAATAAAGGGACTAAGCTGAAAAGAAAATGAATGAATGAATGAATGTACAAGAGAAATGTGCTGCTACAACTGCTGCAAAAAAAGTGAACACACCACATATTAAAGCTAACAATTCATCAAAACATAACATGCTTAGAGCAACCATTTACCTTGGTATTATGAAATTAAATCATGTTCTGCAGTAAATCCTTTGATAAGGTTTTTGTTTAGCTATTATTATTTCGTTTTTAATCATTGATTTATAGTTTCAAAATCAAAGCTAAATAAATAAATTATAACCCCAAATGCCAAACGGTAAATGGTCTAGTACAGCTACCTTTTATAATAATAATAATAATAATAATAATAATAATAATAATAATAATAATAATAAT
>CAIGQZ010001535.1:1121491-1140392 GCA_903798205.1 Danio tinwini | reverse complement strand
TCACTGATGTGCTTAATGTAAAACACTATGACCACTTCTTCTCCATTTATCATAATGACTTACTGTAAGCCTTTTTGTTCAGTGTTACACTTACTAAAGACAGTACATAGGCCTACATAAGTGCATCGTAAAACATTTCAGAATATTATTTTTATACAAAACACACAAATACATGGTACTGAATATATTTTACTGTATTTTCCCCACAAAAAACAGCATACACAGTGTTCATCCCAACCAACACAAAGTTGCACATAACGTGGTCTACATATGCCATCAACAGACATATTTACACAATAGTTACAGTAAAAAAAGAAAAAGTGTGGATTTCGGTCATACACTTTCCACCCCCAGGCAGAAAAATATTCCTCAATAGGATTGAGAAATGAAGAATATGAGAGGAGCTCTGATTTCCAAATTGCAATTATGCATGACCAGTGTTTACCTATGTGATGAGTTAGTATGCAAAGTAGGACAACTGACTTTATAATTGTGAATGACAGTGTGTTCCTTGTGAAAACAAGAGATTTTCTGCATGAAAAGTGTGCCAAATGCCAAGAATTGTGTGTAGTGTTCTGAAAAAAAGTGTGTTTTAAATCTGCAATTTGAGTGTAAAGCAGGAATTGTGCTTGTAGTTTAGCAGAATTGGTTCAGGGGGTTGGTGCATCAGTTACATGTTGTAGTCATTGTGTCTGAAGTACAAGTAATTGTGTGTAAACAATTGGGAAAAACTGTAATAAGCACACAATGTGCCAACTACACACTGATGGAATGAATAAAAACTACATCTGGCTTTTGCTTTGAAAACAGCTCCTCAACTGATGGTCTTTAAAAAGGAGTTTTCCACCTATGTAGAAGCTTTAAAAAGAATGAAGAGTAAGAAGGCTTAACAATTGTATGATTTGTTTCAAGAATATGGTTTTATTTAATCCCTTACAGAGCTTCTATTTGATGTCTGCACGGTATGTTGAGCTTTTTTTGTTAAGTTATTATTATTATTATTTTTTTGTTCGTTGTTTTTTTATATGTTTGTTTGCTTGTTTGTTGGCTTTATATTTGATTCACTGTATGACATGTCTCAGTCAGTGTGTGCAAGATAATGTTTGGATTGAGTTTGCCCTAAATTGTTATGTTTTAAAAAAATGAAATAGTAATTTTTACTGATAACAAAAAAAGTCTAGACTACATCATGTCGTCTGTCTGGGTCCGGCCACAAAATTTCCGTGAACCGTGGAAAATATCTGATTGCAAAGTGAACTATTTATCTAAATCAGTTTTCACATGTGACAGTGTGCCAGACAGTTGGCAAAATAGTGTAAATAATAGCCATACATGTGTATAGCTTTGCTAGGAGTGTGTTGATCATTTGGAAATTCAGTGTAAAGCAGTTTTGTTTACAGTTCTGCAAAAAGAGTGCTGTGCAGTGGATTGTACCTACAATTTTGCAAAGTGTGTGTTACAAAATTGCAAACTTGGTGCAAAGCAGTGTTTGTGCTTTTAATTTTGCAAACTCAGTGAGGGGTCTTGCTATAAGAATTAATCGTACTATAAATTGTGCTATGATAATCTCGGTTAAGGTTAAAGCATTCAGAAAAAACTAATTACTCAATATTGCTCAGCCTTGTTTACAGAGCAGGAAATAATCTTCAATATAAAAACAGATCAGACATTTTTGATACCACCAGTTGCACACCAGAGGGCAGAAATTGTTTGCTGAAGTTATTATATACAGTAGATTCTTCTATGGAAAAGGCTGTGTTTGTTGCATCTACATGTATGTAATCATTTCAACATGATCAGACGTCTGGTTTACACTGCTGTCTGCTGTCTATTTTTAACAGGTAAACAGTATTTCACCTGGAACCCTTTATATTTGTAACTGTAATTTCTCATCTAGTTTTCCTTAATATTACTGATGCTGTATGTTTTTCTCTTTTTTTTTCTCCTCAGTGAACTCTATCATACAGACCCCATCTGACCTACTAGCCAAAAACGCTGAATCAGTCAGTCTTAACTGCTCTCACTCGAGTACAGTCTTTAATGTGATCCTGTGGTACAAGCAGCTTCTAAATGGAGAAATTCAGCTCATGGGGCATCTTTATAGAACAAATAACAACACAGAGACCCTTTTTATGGACAAAATAGAGTTGTTGGGGAATGGAGCAAGCAGCAGCAGTTTGAAACTGAAAAACCTTTCTTCAAAAGATAATGCAATCTACTATTGTGCTGCGAGAGAACACGGTGCTGTGGATTTCCTGCACTTCTGTACAAAAACTATATCATAGACCAGCTATACATTAAATCTATGCATCACTTTTTCTTTACGCCAAGAAGGTTAAGCGTTCTGAACAACAGAATATACGTTTAGCAGTTCAAATAGGTTCGCGGGTCTAGCTGTCATAACTTTTCCTCCATATTGAATAGTCAATATTTAGTCAGTAATTCTCACTGCAATTTTTGAAAGGCATTTTTAGAATAGCCACATACTGTAGGTCACATAATATTCAGGCAAACTTAAACATTTATGCTGCCAGTCAATCAATCAATCAATAAAAAATACTGTAACTTATTGTCACAAACAGGATTATAGCATATAACCAGTTAATTAACAATAATATGCCTCAACATATTATTACATTTGCAAATCATCAGCTACTTAATTAAAGTGGACAACTGGAAATTGAAGTACATAACATTGACTATTGTGATAATTAACATATGGATTTATATCATTAGTTAAAATTATTTTTAAGTACTCAGTTAAAATAGTTGGGTTAAAATATCCATACACATAACCCAACTATAGGTTATTATAGCATCTTACCAACTATGGGTTATTTTAACCCAATGCATTGGGTTATAACATTTAACCCAGTGCATTGGGTTATTTTAAATAAATATATATTTTTTCACATTCTGGTATTACTATTGCTACTATTACTAGTACTACTATTAATTTTATACTTATGGCTGTGTAAATAAATAACATGCAGTTCTTTTAAAAATATTGGAAATGTTTTATTCCAACTACATTTTAAGTTCCAGACACAGTGTTTTTATCCAGTTAATATACAGTTGAAACCAGAAGTTTACAAGGCACATAACCATTTAAAAGTCAGATGTTAATGCGACTAAACTTTTTCTCTTTTAGGTAAGTTAGGATTATCACATTTGTTTCTGTTCTGCTTAATAGCAGAATAATGAGAGATATTTTTTGAGAAATTGTTACTTTTCTTGAAAGTCAAGTTTACATACAATAAGATTATTATGCCTCTGAAAAAGCTCTGATGATGGTGTCAAGGTTTTAGAAGTTTCTGATTGGCTAATTGACAACATTTAAGTTAATTGGAGGCACAACTCTAGAATAGTATTTAAGGAAAACCTCAAACACACTGCTTCCTTGTGTGACAACATGGGAAAATCATATTCAACCAGAATCAACAGAAAAAGCCAGATTTGCTAAATTACACTGGGGAAAAAGAATAATTTTTGGAGACATGTCCTGTGGTCTGATGGAACTAAGATTGAACTGTTTGGCCATAATGACCAGTGTTACATTTGGAGGACAAAGGGAAAGCTTACAAGCTTAGGAACACCATCCCAACTGTGAAGTATGGGGGCGGTAGCATACAACGCAATCTCACGGCAATTCGTAACTTCTTGATTTAGTGGCTAATTCGTATGAATTTGTATGATCTAATTGGGGTTAGGGGCAGGGTTAGGTGCCACGCCTCCTTTTTAAAATTGTACATTTTCATACGACTGAACTCGTACAAATTCGAACGAATTGGCCACTAAACTGAAAAAACGTAAAATACTTAGGTTTCCTCATGAGATCAGGCTGGATGTTCATAATATGTGTGTGTGCTAGCGCTCACCGGCTCCTTCATGTGCACTCCGCGTCAAGCAGAGCTTAAAGGAAAACAAACAGCGGTTCATCATAAGCATTTTAGCGATAATTTTTTACACAGTTGGCATTAAGAAGGAACATAGAAACGTTATCTGACTAACATCTAGCAGCTAAATGTGTCTGGAAAAATATTCAACGGCTTTTATTTTCAGAAACATGCATCTGAGTGTTCTGATTGGCTAAAGTAGACGTCTCACGTCAACGCGTTCTAAACGTGAACGCGCCCTTTCCGGCAATCTTCCTTCTGCGTTTACACAAATTACCGGTAATGTTACAACTTCTCTTTTCGAAAAATAGCCAGAACGAATATACCGGTATTTTCAAAAAGGAGCTGTTCACACATACAGACCGTTCCAGAAAATTGCCGGTAATTTTCCTGAAAGGTCTGTATGTGTAAAAGGGGCTATAGTCTAAGTGACAACTAACCCTGAAAGGCACATTAGGCAAGACAGTCAGTAGTAGATAGTCATCATAAAACGGAAAGTGAGTTCTGCTGTACTATAATACTCAATTTCCAATCCAGCAGGGGGCAGGAGTAGTAAAAACTGTAAAGCACAACTCAGGCTCCACCCATTTATCCATAATACCTGACTAGCTGATACATCAGTTTTCATTTAACCCAGAATTCAACATGACTCAATTTCCAGTCACATGTTTCTTGCTTCACTGTTACATTGGTGAGATATGTGACATTACACGCAGATTATTACTAATAGCACAACTGTAGTTTGATCTGCCTAACTCTCTCTCTGTTGGTCTTTAAGGACTGTCAATGGCAGTAAATGTCATACAAACTCCGACAGACCTTTTTTTAGACACTGGAGCAACCCTGAATATCACTTGCAGCCACAACGACAGAAGTCTCGACAAAATCTTTTGGTACCAGCAGTTTAACAGGCAAAACCTTGAGCTCATCGGCTTCCTTTCCTTCAGGCAACGCTTAGTTGACAAAAAAGAATTCACAATAACAGGAGACGCCGAGAAAGAGGCGACCCTGGTGTTGTCCTCTGTGAAGGCTGAGCACAGTGCTGTGTATTTCTGTGCAGTGAGTGCAGCACGGTGTTACAAGTATATACGAGACCGCACTAAAACCCCTCCCCGTCACATGACACAGCTGCACCTGCAGGGTTAAAGCCCAGTCAAATGAGGTGAACAACAGCCCCGGCCTCAAGATTTGAGATAACTGTACTCTACTGACTGCAGAAGACGCTAATAATTCAATTGGCAGTCAGTGCAAATTTAATGTTCTGCTACTTTGATATACAGTAAGAATGGCGCAAGCAATCATTTTAACCATAATCCATACATTGGTTTTAACAGGTAGGCTTTATCATGATGTGCAGTTAATACAGTTTAAGTTCTTTAGTTTATATTTATTGTTTCTCACTCTCTTGCAATTTGTCTAGTTTGTTCTCTTGTCATTGAGCAAACCCCAAAAGAACTTCTAATCATGGAGGTGAAAGACACAAACCTTTCTTGTCATCACAGTGACAGCAGCTATCCATACATGTTATGGTATCAACAGAAAAGCAATGGAGGATCTTTGGAGCTTATTGGATTGCTGACATTTGGGAGTTTTTCTCCAGAGGATAAATTCAAATCTCGATTTAGCGCATTCGGAGACTCGACAAAAGTGGCATTCCTGCTCATTTCCAAAGTATCTGCTGAAGACAGTGCAGTCTATTTCTGTGCAGCGAGTATGCACAGTTGTACAATTCTCCATGAACCCTGACAAAAAATAATGCACTTTGCACCTGTTTGAAGAAAAAAGGCACAAATAGAAGCCACAAATGAAAATGCAATCAAATAATGACTTAAAGGCCAAAACTGAGAAAAACATAGAAGAATGAATATGACTGGCCTTAAAAAAAAAGTCCCTTTTGCTGCGTCAAACTATTACAATAAATGATACTCACTCACTATCCTTTGGCTAAGTCTTTGATTTATGAGCAGCCGCCACAGCATAATGAACCACCAATTAGAATGGCACATATTTTTACGGTGGATACCCTTGCATATTTACATAACATATTTAAAGAAAATCAGCAACAGAATCTGACATCATTCATTCATTTTCTTTTCGGCTTAGTCCCTTTATTAATCAGAGGTTGCCACAGCAGAATGAACCACCAATTTATTCAGCATACGTTTTACGCAGCGGATGCTCTTCTAGTCGCAACCCATCACTGGGAAACATCCATACACACTTTTTTTCACACACATACACTATGGACAATTTAGCCTACCCAATTCACCCATAGCGCATGTCTTTGGACTTGTGAGCACCCTGAGGAAACCCACGTGAACACGGAGAGAACATGCAAACTCCACACAGAAATGCCAACTGACCTGGCCGAGGCTCGAACCAGCGACCTTCTTGCTGTGAGGAGACAGCGCTACCCACTGCACCACCGTGCCACCCAATCTGACATCAGCTATTGCAAAATGTTGACAATTATGCTCAAATGGTATGAATCCTTTTTCTGTTTAGCACTTAATTGCTGGTATGATCTACTTTGTGCTGTTCTAGAGGCAGACACACTCTTCCAATTTAAATCTATATTATAAACCTATGTCTTTACTCTAGCATATCATGCTCACCTTTTTATAATTCAAATACATTAGTTGTTAGTAGAGTTGTTAAACATTTAAGAAAAATGATTTGCATGGGCATTATGCTTTAAAAAAAACTATTTAACATTTTTACATTTAGTTAAGTAAATTCTCTGTTTAGACTGTAATGCTGGATTAACACGACAAGGTAATAATAATAATAAATAATAATACATAAAAATAATAATAATAATTATAAATATAGCTGCAAGCATATTTTGATTGTAGCCCATTCGGTTTAAAAGTTATAACGATAAACATAATTGAAAGTTTAGACAATTGGTGGCGCTAAAGAGTTTGAGTTAGAGACTTTGGGCTCTATTTTAACGATCTAGGCACAAAGTCTGAAGCGCAGGGGGCAAAAGCATTAAGAGCATACCCAAATCCACTTTTGCTATTTTAGCAAATGGATTTGCTATTTAAACAATGTGGCGGAAAACGGGAAAGTTGGGGTTGCGTTGATCTGAAAATAGCAACACGTCATTGAAACACGTCTTGCGCCTTATTGCGTCAGGTGTATGATAGGGCCCTTCAGGTTTGCTGTGCTTCATTTTGACACTGCCCTCTATCATTGTGCCAAATTACACAACTTTCCACATAGGGTTATATGGGCTGTCATTCAAATCCGATAGAAGAAACAGAATAATAATAATAATAATAATAATAATAATAGGAACGCTAACGAAAACAATAGGTGCCTTTGCGCCTTCAGTGCTTGGCCTCTAATAATAATAATTATTATTTACTTATTGCACACATGTACATGTAAATATCTGCATGTGATCTGATTATTTTTGCATTATTTCTGAGCCATCTGTAAAATCTAACTCCCAGTGTCTAAACGTGCTTTAATTTACGGCTATTATTTTCATTATTATGCAGCTGCATTAACGTAATGACTTTACCAGCTACTGATGGGCTTTTAGAAGGTAGAAATTACTCTGTTGTACTGTATGTTCAACTTTCTCTCTTTCAAACATAATATGAGTGAACTTTCCTGTTATTACTATTTTTTTGTAAATTGACCTGCTTTTTTCTTTCTTTTTTAAATAATGAAATAAATAAAAAATATAACAAGTTGTATAGATGAATGGGTGGTTGAATGAATGAATGAATGAATGAATGAATCAATCAATCAAAATGCAATTTACAGCATTGAAAGAGAATCCAAAGTTAAAGTGGGTGGCCACTTTTGACTTGGACCAATAAGCAACCACCTACAGTACCACCCCATATCTGAGCTGAACAACAGCTGTTACTATTTAGAGAGGCACCATTGCACTTAGATTTTTTTGCTATTTCTTCAATTGCTGTAGTGTTATTATCAGCATGACCAAAGCAATCATTTTAGCCATAATCACTACTTTCTGGTTAACAGGTGAGTATGTCACTGCAGTCTTTATTTAATATAGTTCTTTAATATAGTTATTTATGTGTCATATCAGTTATTTTTCTGTCCTCACCCTCTTGTAGTTTGTGTGGTTTATTCACTTGTTATTCGGCAATCACCTGAACATCTTCTACGGTCTGTGGAAGAAAAAGAGGCAAATCTTTCTTGTTATCATGGTGACAACAACTATCAATACCTGTACTGGTATCAACAGAAAAGCAGCGGTGGATCTCTGGAGCTTGTTGGAATGCTTAGTTATGGAGCAGCTACTGTTGAGGACAAATTCAAAACTCGATTTGTCATATCAGGACATGCTAAAGAAGATGCATTCCTGTTAATTCCCATCATATCTGCTGAAGACAGTGCAGTGTATTTCTGCGCAGCTAGTCTGCACAGTCATTTGTTTCTTTAAAAACCCTGACAAAAACAGTTCACTTTGCACCTGTGTGGAAAATAAAAAAAACAAGGTGCCTCGAAACTTTTAATGCCAAAACTAGTAATTAAAACATGTACATACAGAGGGCACTAATGAAAACTGTCAGCATGTATCGTCTGTTTAAATGAGTAGTTTAATGTAGAACAGAAGCATAATGTTTTGCATGTGGTGAGTTGGACATGCTCTAGTCTAATTTTCAAATAAAATAAAAGTCAAAATCCAATAAAGCTTGGTTTTGTCCAGTATTGTTTACAGGGTCTGCCTTACTCCAAACTCCAGCCCAAACCTGCATCAAACACACCTAAATCTACTTATCTAAATCACAGGGTTTATATGGTCAGGGAAAACATGGAAAAGTGATGAAGTTTTGACATGGCATTTTCCAGGTCTGGAAAAGTTTTGCAATAACAGAAAAACCCACAAAGTTTTGGAAAAGTCATGGAAAACAGAAATCTGTATACTTGAATATAAGTTAGTTGTCTTGAATTCTTTTCTGTCCTTGGCTAATCACATACTCTCACATTATTTGTGCGGTGTAATCATTATCTAAATAAATTTTACGTAAATATAAATTGGTCATCACGGTGGCGCAGTGGTTAGCTCGATCGCCTCATAGCAAGAAGGTCGCTGGTTCGAGCCTCGCCTGGAAGCTGGCATTTCTGTGTGGAGTTTGCATGTTCTCACCGTGTTTGCGTGGGTTTCCTCCGGGTGTTCTGGTTTCCCTCACACTCCAAAGACATGTGCTATAGGTGAATTGGGTAAGCAAAAATTTTCTGTAGTGTATGTGTGTGAATAAGTGTGTATGAATGTTTCCCAGTGATGGGTTGCAGCTGGAAGGGCATCTGCTGCATAAAACATATGCTGGAATAGTTGGCAGTTCATTCCACTGTGGTGACGCCAGATTAATAAAGGGACTAAGTCGAAAAAGAAAAGAATGAATGAAAGAATAAGTATAAATTGAAACTAAATAGTTTGTTGCGTTTTGCGATATGCTGTTATAAATTTTAACATGTATTGTTTTTTTACCACGCATATCTAGACATTGCATGAAACATTGGGTCATGAAAATTTACTTGAAAGTCTGGGAAAAATCATGGAAAAGTCATGGAATTTTAGTAGTTAAAATGTGTATGAACCCTGAAATCAGTAAATAATAACTGCTAAAAAAAATCTTAAACCTTCCCCTTGGTTTTTTCCAATCTGTGTGTTCACATTTTGTAAACCATAGCATCAGATTTTTAAATATAAACTTAAACAAAAAAATAACAACAACAAAAAAACTAGAATAAAAAAAAAATAGGTGACAGACAAGCAGACAGTGATACAGTAAATAAATAAATACACCAACAATTCTAATGCATAATTCATTTTCTTTTTAAATTTAACATTGAAAAATTACATTAATATAAATCTAAATATATAAACTGACAACATTTGACTGTAACTTTTAAATGCTATAAGCTTATTTCACGCAGCCGCCATTTTAAAACAGGAAAGCGAGGCTGCAGTGGGAAGAAACCCGAGAGTATAGGATCAGCACTGTAAACATTGCAGCAACCTGCTGTGGACTACAAACCTCAAGCTGTTGCTGCGACTTCAAAATGCAGATATGGTGTAAAAATCACTTTAATATCATTCAGTTCAGTTTAATTAAAACAATTAAAAGCATATTAGGCATCAAACAACAACAACAACAACAAGACTTGATTTTGTATCGTGACAAGTCTAATATAGTGAAAGAATCAGTTCATTAACCTGAGTTTGGTGAATGGCATCTAAAACGTGTGTTTGGGAAAAAAAAAACGTTAGCTAACTAGTCCCATTACCCTTAACTTCAATATGCTGTCCAATATCCCTGTTTATTTTTACTATTCATTCAGAACGGACCTTTGAGTCACTTGGAAGGTGGTGAAAGTATAAATTTGTGTCGCTTTCTCTTCGCTGAGAAGATATACAGCTATACATAACATTCCTCAGGCGATACTTCCAGGTTTCTTCCCACCGCAGCCTTGATTTCACTGTTTAAAATGGCGGCCTCGTGAAATCAGTCTATAATTTCTTTAAAAAACATATTACATATATATTTTTTCAATTGACCAGTTAGGTTAGTGTCCAAATCTTAATAATAACTATAAATAAACAGCTTGTTTTTTAACTGTAAAATCAAAGATTTTCTATTTCAGTGATTCAAAATAAGTTCTTATCCTGCCTCATCTTTATGTGTATAGATTAATAGGTCAAATTGTGCAGCTTTTTGAAATACTTGAGTGAACTTTTACATTTTTTTCACATGATCAATATTATAATTTCAATACACAGAACATGGAGTAATTCTTTAGTTACTAGAATATCACACACTTGGGGGTGGCCACTTTTGGCTTGGACCAATAAGCAACCACCTACAGTATCACCTCATACAGTATGCGAGCTATACAACAGCCTTGGCCTCTAGAAATGTAAGAGTGTTACTATTTAGAGAGGCACCATTGCACTTATCAGCATGACCAAAGCAATTATTTTAGCCATAATCACTACTTTCTGGTTAACAGGTGAGTGTGTCTATAGCACACTTCAGTCTTTATATTTGTTTCATATCAGTTATTTTTCTGTCCTCACCCTCTTGTAGTTTGTGTGGTTTGTTCTCCTGTTATTCAGCAATCTCCTGAACATCTTCTACGATCTGTGAAGGAGAAAGAGGCTAATCTTTCTTGCTATCACGGTGATGGCAGCTACACATACCTGTACTGGTATCAACAGAAGAGCAACAGTGGATCTGTGGAGCTTATTGGAATGCTCAATTTTGGAGCAGCTACTGTAGAAGATACATTTAAAACTCGATTTATCATATCAGGACATGCTACAAAGAATGCATTTCTGGTCATTTCCAGCATATCTGCTGAAGACAGTGCAGTGTATTTCTGTGCAGCTAGTCTGCACAGTCATATGTTTCTTTAAAAACCCTGACAAAAACGGTTCACTTTGCACCTGTTTGGATAATAAACAAACAAGGTGCCTACAATCTTTTCATGCCAGAAACTGGTAATTACAACATGTACATACAGAGGGCACTAATGAAAAACTGTCAGAGTGTATCATCTGTTCAAATGTGTGGTTTAATGTAGAACAGAAGCATAATGTTTTTGCATGTGGTGAGTTGAACATGCCCCAGTCTAATTCGGTCTCTTTTTCTTTCACGTTCTTCCCATTTGTGCATACAAACATGAAGTAAAAACAAAATGAAGGCAATGAAGCTGGTTTTGTCCAGCATTGTTCCTGGGCTCTGCCTTACTTTCAGCTTCATCCCAAACCCTGATCAGACACACCTGAATCTACTTCAAGATCCAGAGAAGAAAATGATAACTGCTGAAAAGAAAGCAGTTCCCTCGGTTTAAAAAACAAAACAAGCCAATCCAATCCAAACATTCACATTTGGTAAACCATAGCTTCAGGTGGTTTTCATATAGCGATACTCAAAAAAACCAAAAACTAGAATAAAATAAAAATATGTGGCAGACATAAAAAAACAATAAATAAATAAACCAACAATGACATGACATCCCTGTAAAATATATAAATTGACAACATATGATTGTTACTTTTAAGTGAAGTTTATTTATAAACTATTTTCGAGAGGATCACGTGCTTATGATTGCTTGCAGCCAGCCCCGCATTATTCAATTTATGATTCACCAATCAGACGATTCCTAAGCCACTATAAATAGGCTCCAAATCACAGCCATCTTCGTTTTCAAGAATCCCCCCTTCCACTTCTACTCTTCCTCCTTTCCTAGATGGGTGGCACGGTGGCCCAGTGGTTAGCACTGTTGCCTCACAGCAAGAACATCACTGGTTCTAGTCCTTACCAAGCCAGCCAACATTTCTGTGTGGAGTTTACATGTTCTCCCTGTGCTTACGTGGGTTTCCCCCGGGTTCCCCGGTTTCCTCCCACCGTCCGAAAACATGCAACTCAAGTTAATTGACTAATCTAAATTGGCACCATAGACATGCTCCTAGTACGAAGTTATATCTTTTAAGCAATCACTATCTGTTCATTAGCTAATACAGCAGGGGAGTTCTTCTACCTGAGCTCAAACTCCTCTCTCGCCTTGCAAACGGGAGGGAGCCCCGGGCTCTCTCCCGGGACAGCATGCCAAACAAGCTTTAAAATCAATCATCAGCTAAGTGTGAACTCTTGAAATGGTTTCATTTCTTCTCAAAAACCACATTACTTTCCTTTTTTTCTATCGACCAGCCAGGTTAGTGTCCAAATCTTGCCTGCATGAATGTAAAAAATGGTCCACAAAATGTATAGGTAACACTTTTTGGTGGTCCATTTGAGTATTAGTAGATTGTCTGCTTAATATCTATTGATACTGCTCATTCAACAGACATTTAACTGACTTTAAGAAACTTTACAAGTACATGTCAACTTATACTAACCCTAACCACAACCCCAACCTAACAGTTTACTTATAATCTAATAAGAATTAGTTGGCATATAGATGCAAAATAACTTAAATTCTACAAATGGTCCATCAAAATAAAGTGTGACCAATGTATAATTTATTAATAAACTGAGCTTGTTTTCCAACTGCAAAATCCTAGATCAACATTATTGATAAAATTGATGATTTAAAATGATTTAAAATTAGTGCTTATCCTGCCTCATCCTCATGTGTATAGACTAATAAGTCAAAATGTGCAGCTTTTTGAGATACTTGAGTGAGCTATTACCATAATATTATAATTTCAATACACAAAATATGGAATAATTGTGTAGTTACTAGAATATCACACACTTGAGGGTGGTCACTTTTGACTTGGACCAATAAGCAACCACCTACAGTACCACCTCATATCTCAGTTTAACAACAGCCTTAGCCTCAAGAAATCTTACCATTTAGAGAAACAGCATTGCACTTAGAATGTTATGCTATTCTTGCTGTGGTTAATTGTTATGAGAATGATCAAAGCAATCGTTTTAGCCATAATCACTACTTTCTGGTTAACAGGTGAGTATGTCTATAGCACACTGCAGTCTTTATGTAGATATTTATGTTTCATACTGCATCAGTTGTTTTTCTTTCCTCGCCCTCTTGTAGTTTGTTCTCTTGTTATTCAGCAATCTCCTAAACATCTACGATCTGTGAAGGAGAAAGAGGCTAATCTTTCTTGTTATCATGGTGACAGCAGCTACACATTCCTGTACTGGTATCAACAGAAGAGCCGCGGTGGATCTCTGAAGCTTATTGGGAGGCTCAATTATGAAGCATCTTTTCTAGAGGATTCATTCAAAACTCGATTTATCATATCAGGACATGCTACAAAGGATGCATTTCTGTTAATTCCGAGCATATTTGCTGAAGACAGTGCAGTGTATTTCTGTGCAGCTAGTCTGCACAGTCATTTGCTTCTTTAAAAACCCTGACAAAAACGGTTCACTTTGCACCTGTGTGGATAATAAAAAAAGCAAAAAAGTGCCTTAAATTTTCATGCCAAAACTGGTAATAAAAACATGTACATATAGAGGGCGCTAATGAAAAACTACCAATGTGTATTGTTGTTCACAGGATATGCCTTACTCCAAACAGCAGTAAATGCAACACAGGCTCATTCTGAAAATGTAGTCCAGTGGACATTTCTGGAGACCACGAATTATGTAGCCGGAGGTACATGGCTTCATTTAATTTTTTAAACGAACACTATGGTGCAGTATGACGCCATTCCTTTTTTCACGCTTACCAGCTGACCACTTATCTCCGTGTGGAGGGTTTTCCCGCCGCAACCAGTTTGTCCCGTTAGCTCTTTATGTTACGTCGGCGGACTTGAGACACAAAGAGGAGTTGACCATGACGACGGGGTTTGAGTCCAGGGAAGAGCGGTTCCAGAAATCAGGTAAGACAAAAACAGAATTCAAAAAATGTGGTAAAATCTGAAAACGTGGTAAAAATCAGACGAGGGCTTTTCTGTTTTCTGGACGGCTTTTGTAAACCATTGGTTGGGTTTACGGAAGTGGGTGGGCGGGTACATTGATAAAATTGGAAAAAAAGATTTCAGTCATACGAAAATGTACGATTTCAAAAAGGAGGCATGGCACCTAACTCCAACCGTCTTCGGGTGATGAGCAAATCGTACTAATTTGTACGAATTAGATCATACAAATTCATATGAATTAGCCGTTAAATCAAAAAGTTTCAAATTGCAGTGAGATTGCGTTGGTCAGTCGATCGGCCGGCCAGCCGATCAGTCATTCATTCGGTTAGACAGTCAGACAAACAGACAGTCAGTCGACAGCGGCCTCTGGTGGGTTTACGCAAGAATAGTGGGTGCGAACGGCACTCGTGAGAGAAATTCGGATTTGCGAAAACAAAAACGGCAAAAATACGTACCTCCTGGGACGTATTTCGTGGTCTCCAGAAACATCCACGGGACTACGTTTTCAGAACGAGCCTGTGTTGAGTAAATGATAACTGCTAAAACAAATTTTAAACTTTCCCCTCGGTTTAAAAAAATAACAACATGCCAATTCAAGCTGCGCGTTCACATTTTGTAAACTATAGCTTCAAATTTTAATATCCATAAAACTAGAATAAAATGTGACAACCAGTAAATAAATAAATACACCAACAATGCAAAAAAACAACAACTTTCTTTTCAAATTTAGCATTAGGAGCAAGACATGGCATCCTTGTAAATGTATATAAATGTTCATATTTACAACATTTGCAACATTTAAATGCTATAATTTACTCAATAAACATATTACATTTTTTTTCTATCGACCAGCCAGGTTAGGTAAGTTTTGCCTGCATGAATGTAAAAAAATGATCCACAAAATATCAGTAATTGAGAAATAAACCAGGCTTTCTAGATCCTCATTTTCGGCGATTCAAAATCAGTGCTTATCCTGCCTCATCCTCATGTGTATAGACTAATAAGTCAAATTGTGCAGCTTTTTGAAATACTTGAGTGAGCTTTTACCATTTTTAACATGATCAATATTGTCATTTCAATACAGAACATGGAGCAATTATGTAGTTACTAGAATATCACACATTTGAGGGTGGCCACTTTTGAATTGGACCAATAAGCAGCCACCTAACGTCTGCTGTAGATGTTTTTCTTTTAGGTGAACAGCAGCCTCAGCTTCAAGATAAGTGAAAGCTGTTACAGTTTAGAGAGGCAACAATTGCACTTTTAGTTTAACACTACTCTTTTGTTACCTTAATTAGATGTTATCAGCATGACTAGAGCAATAATTTTAACCATAATCGATACTGTCTGGTTAACTAGTAAGTATCACTATTTATTTTAATTTCATATCCATTGTTACTGTTAGCCATTTTTCTGACACTCTTTTAGGTTGTGTGGTTTGTTCTCTTGTTATTCAGCAATCTCCTGAACATCTTTTACGGACTTTCGAAGAGAAACAGGCAACTCTTTCTTGTTTTGGGGACAACAAATATCAATATCTGTACTGGTATCAACAGAAGAGCAGCGGTGGATCTGTGGAGCTTATTGGAATGCTCAATTATGGATCAGCTACTGTTGAGGACAAATTCAAAACTCGATTTAACATATCAGGACATGCTAAAAAAGATGCATTCCTGATCATATCCAGCATATCTGCTGAAGACAGCGCAGTGTATTTCTGTGCAGCTAGTCTGCACAGCCGTATGATTCTCTTTAGACCCTGACAAAAACTGTTCACCTGTTGCACCTCTTAGAAATACAAATCTCATTTTAAAAAGCCACAAAATTTCTGGCATCTTTGTGCCAAAGATGCCAAACTACAGACAGTAAATAGGCCTACATAAGTGCATAGTAAAATTGCACTAAAATTGTGCCAAAACTAGTAATTGAAACAACCTTATGTAGAAGGCACTATATTGAATATGTTGCATTAATATCTGATGAGTTCAAATTCAATAACCTCTAAGTGCCATTTAAAAGTTCTTCTAAAATGAGCATTTTCTCAGCCTTCTGTGTTTATTTTAATATTTCAATTTAAAGGAAACAAAAATGACTTGTTAAATGAAAGTTAATTACTAAAACAAAAGAAAAGTCCACATTTTAGGAGAAAATTTTAGACTAGTTTAGAGAAACACAGTTTAATTGCTTTAATCACACACTTGTGTTTTTGATAAGACGTGCTGGTTTGCTCACAGGTAATGGGATAGGCTCTAACCCAGATCGGTTTCTTTTTTCCTTTCCTGGCACTTCTCAAATGTCATTTCAAATAGAGAAAAACTTCTTGAAGTTCTTGGAGTTTTCCTAAATAAAATCCTAAATAAGATCATAGACACTAACATTCAGACTGCATTTAAATCAGATTTTTCTCTGATGAAATGCTTCAGGCTGACTGTATGATCTGCTTCATTTTCAATTGAGTGTGTTTTGCATTAAGATGTTGCTTATAGAAGCTTTACAGATGGGTGTATGGGGTATATGCCGAGCTAGTGTTTCTTCCCATACTAATAAACTTCCGGCGACCGGTTATTGTGAATTTTTTTTTCCATTTTATACGGTTCCTTTTACAGCATCGATGTTGTAATGTAATTAAAATACAATCAGTTAAATAGACTTTGGCATTCATTTAGTCGCTCAAGCGTAAAATTAAATTTAATGCAGTGCTTCTTGTACAATCTGGGACACACTTTATATCGAATATCACTCAGGCTGCTTCCGAAACTACATACTTCCATACTATACAGTATGCTAAAATCAGTATGTGAGCTGAGTAGTATGTCCAAATTCATAGAATTCGAAAGTCAGTATGCGAGAAGTGCACGGATGACTTACTACTTCCGGCGAGATCCTCAAGTGCGCATCCCATGCATGCTGCAAAATCCCATGATGCCCCACAAGAGAATTTATGAATGGGAGTGAAGCGACGCAACTGACGCAGGTATGTCATGTGAATATGACGAAATGGCGGATGTAGTATGTCCAAATTTGATTCATACTTCTTACATTCATACTGTATAGAACGTACTTTTCTAACTGTCGAGCAGTACGTTTAAATTCAAATGCAGTACCTACTGAGTAGTAAGCGGTTTCGGATGCAGCCGCAGCCAATTGAGATTGCTGATTTTTAAAGAAAACAGACCTTAAACACACCGATTTTGCAATGGCATACAGTTACCAGGTTAACTGGCAAATTAAAAGTCCTTTAGCATACTTCGGCATATACCCTATTGGTAGAAGATTGAAACTGAATTTTTGTGCTGCATCCTAATTTGCCTTCTAATATATGTTTTTTAGGTGTGAAAATTTCTTTACATAATTTTAAATGTGTAACAACAGTAGGCAAGCCTTGGGACACACTGTACTACTTTATTATTTTAGGTATGTGCCCTGTCAATCATCCAGACCAAAGGAGTAACACGGATAACATGAAACAAATGTTTTACATTACATTAGATATTATTATTAATGATTCAAACCATTGTTTCTACCACTGAGAAAAAAATATACATTTCTCTCACAATTGTGACCTGTTTTATATAATTGCCTGACTTGCTTGATTAACAATTTCAAAGGTACAGTATAAACTCACAAGTGTAGAAAAATAAATAACTGAACTTTACATAAGTTTATATCTTACAATTTTAAGGAAAGACGTCTGAATTATGAGCAGAAAGTCAGAATTGTGGTTTTACATCTTCCAATTCTGACTATTTTTTATCTTAATTCTAACATTTTTATATTTATTTACTTTTGTAAGTATATTCTGTCTATATCACACATTTCTGATGAAAAAAAGGAGCCAGAATCAAGAAATATACTGTATAGACTTCCACAATTACTTTCTTTACAGTTTTTTTCCCAATTGTTTACACACAATTACTTGTACTTCAGACACAATGACTACAACATGTAACTGATGCACCAACCCCCTGAACCAATTCTGCTAAATAACAAGCACAATTCCTGCTTTACACTCAAATTGTGGATTTAAAACACACTTTTTTTTCAAAACACTACACACAATTCTCTGCATTTGGCACATTTTTCATGCAGAAAATCTCTTGTTTTCACAAGGAACACACAGTTATTCACAATTGTGAAGTCAGTTGTCCTACTTTGCATACTAACTCATCACATAGATAAACACTGGTCATGCATAATTGCAATTTACAAATCAGAGCTCCTCTCATATTCTCCATTTCTCAATCCTATTGAGGAATATTTTTCTGCCTGGGGATGGAAAGTGTATGACCGAAATCCACACTTTTTCTTTTTTTACTGTAACTATTCTGTAAATATGTCTGTTGATGGCATATGTAGACCACGTTATGTGTAACTGTGTTGGTTGGGATGAACACTGTGTATGCTGTTTTTGTGGGGAAAATACAGTAAAATATATTCAGTACCATGTATTTGTGTGTTTTGTATAAAAATAATATTCTGAAATGTTTTACAATGCACTTATGTAGGCCTATGTACTGTCTTTAGTAAGTGTAACACTGAACAAAAAAGGCTTACAGTGAGTCATTATGATGAATGGAGAAGAAGTGGTCATAGTGTTTTACATTAAGCACATCAGTGA
>CAIGQZ010001535.1:1107265-1121091 GCA_903798205.1 Danio tinwini | reverse complement strand
AATGGAGAAGAAGTGGTCATAGTGTTTTACATTAAGCACATCAGTGATCAACTGGTTCTTATAAATGTCTATTCATGTGATGGTCTGTGTGTGTCATTTGAAAACAAAACACCATTTTGTGAAAAATGTACATTGTTTTGAATGTAAAGTTTGATTTTGGAGGAGAATTGAAGGGTTTTGCCCAATATGTGTGTGTTTTGTGATGTGTGTAGAGTTCTGACAATATGAGACATGCTTTCAGAAAATGTGTGTAAACAATTGGGAAAAACTGTAACTGATCACACCTATTTCCATATACATAACATAAACCTAGTTATAAAGAAGGGAAAGAAAGTGATGCTTGTGGGTGGGCTCTTTTGACTTGGACCAATAAGCATCTACTGAATCCACTCTCAGCCTCAAGACATGTCACAATATGTTACAATGTTGAGAAGCTATCATTGTACTGTGAATTTAACCTGTTTTGACTGAACAATATAAACATGGTCAGATCAGTTATTTTAACCATAATCAATATTTTCTGGTTGACAGGTAAAGATGTTGAGTTTGCATTCTAAGTTCTTTATTTTACAGTATATGCTCTGTCTTTCTCTTCTCACCCGCTTGTAGTTTGTGTGGTTTGTTCTCCTGTTATTAAGCAATCTCCTGGACATCTTCTTCAGTCTGTGGAGGAGAAAGAGGCAAATCTTTCTTGTTATCATGGTGACAATGACTATCCATACCTGTACTGGTATCAACAGAAGAGCAGCGGCGGATCTGTGGAGCTTATTGGAATGCTCAATTATGGATCAGCTACTGTAGAGGATAAATTCAAATCTCGATTCATCATATCAGGACATGCTAAAGAAGATGCATTCCTAGTTATATCCAGCATATATGCTGAAGACAGCGCAGTGTATTTCTGTGCAGCTAGTCTGCACAGCAGTGCAATTGCTTATAAGTGCTGACAAAAAATACTGTTAACATGCACCTGTTTGAATAAAAAATATAAGCCACCAGGTGTCGTGCATCTCATGGAAAATTTATCAAAAATTTGCAAACCAAGTGCACTAATGTAAGTTCTGTATGCAAGAATAGTTCATCAGTATGACTCTCTTAGAAGTCATACATAAAGCGTTATAAAGGGCACCAAGTATTAACCGGTTAACTTTAAGATGTGTATTACTACAGATTATAATAATTAAAAAATTATAATTTGTAACATATTTTGTTAGATTACTCAAGTTAAAGGCCAGATTTAAATAATAATAGGCTAAAATAAAGCAACATGATGGTTCTCCAAAAAAGAAGAAGAAAACGATAAGCACCTTTGACTTGGTTTACATCTATATATTTTCCTACATCTTTGGTTTTCTACAATATCTCTTGAAAAAAAAGGTTACATTTTAGATGGTGACACTTTAATTTAAGGTGACATAGTTATAAATGAAGAGCACAGATGCAAAACCCTCTAAATCCATCAGACCTCTTGGCTTGTAAATGTGCATTTTCTGCCAGGCTCCTCTGAGTAGGTTCAGAAGTTTCATTTTATATGTAATGATAAGGTTATTAGCTAGTAAATAAAATAACTTTTTTCATAAAATGTCACTTTAGACAATGCTTTGGTTTTTAACAAGGTAGATTTTCTTTTGCGTCAAAACCAGCTAAATCTACTTGTGCTTTTTTTGCAAAAACCTCTAAATCCACCTAGTGTAATTAGATGAAAAATAACTAAAGATGCAATTAGAAATTATTTTACCATACATAAAACACTTTACACAAACCACCTGAAATAAAAAATACATAAATGTGTCAAGTAAGTGTCGGTTCATTCCGCTGTGATAAACCATAGAAAAAGCAGAAGGAAAAATGAATGAACGAAATCTGTCAAGTGCATTAATCAATAACAATAAAACTGACATTAATTAAATCTTAACAATCTGTTGTCATTTCTGATATTTGGGATTTAGATTTAATGTAATTATAACAATGCAAACTAAGCTTGTTAGATTCAAATAATGCAGTGTAAAAACATCGTGAAACATCAATATCTGTGCATTGTCCATTAATATAAAAAGCTTATCAGACATATAGGTAATGTGAAAGAATACAAATAATGTATAGTTTTATACATTATATTTATCTTTTAAAAAAAATAGCTTAAATTAGCAAATAAAACACAATGTTGCACACACGGAAGAGGCTGAGTTTTCTGGTTGCACTATAATATTATTTTTTTATTGTTCACACTGCACGGTCTGTAATACAAACACACACGATGAGCACATGCTATGACAGAGCACATGCTATGACAAACGTTTCAGTGCTGGCAGTGAGACTTCTTCATTAATGCATAAACGATAAGCACAGAAATACTCAAATAAACACAACTATACAATTTACCAATGTACAATGACAATGAACAGACACTACAAGTCACTGTATTCATCCACAAAATAATACACTATACCACAGATCAATAACAGTAATAAAACTCTTATTGTATTAACACTAAACATAGTAACTATTTTAAATTACTATTATTTAAATACTTTAACATTTTGATATCATCGATGCCATTATTAAACTGCATTAACGTACAATACTCTCAAACTGCAAACTCTTACTAAATAAATGTTATATTAAGTTATATGTATATTATATGTATATTTATATAACCACGCGCGGCCTATGTCACCGCGATCTCCATTTGTGGACGTCGGCGGCCTTCACTCGCACGTGCGCGCGCCCGCATTTTTGCCGCGCGTACGCTGATGCGGTTATTTTATAAACATACATATACAACACATTATTTACACTGTTAAGCACATACTAAACATAACATTTGATGCCACATCATCCATCTTACCTGTAATACAAACACCAACACACACGATGAGCACATGCTATGACAAACGTTTCAGTGCTGACAGTGTGACTTCTTCATTAAGGCATGAACCCTCCTGCGGCTCACGTATTGCTCACTAATCGCCCCCTAGCGTCACCCGCCAGGACATACAGGTTGAAATTATGGGCATCAGCACATTATAACTAATCTGAACTTATAGGAACATTAATACTAAATGATAACAAATCAACGCAAAAAAAACACAGCTATAAAGAATAAAATAAACCACATGACTGCCATAACTATAACTTCATACCTCTACAACAAGGTAGGTCTACTGGGCAAAAAGAGAATGTCTTAGACAATTTTAGAAGCTGTTATCATTCATCCTTACCATACTTAAGGTCTTAATCTCTTGTTTATCCTCGTAGCATCCATGTGCTATAAAAGTAAGGCATCTTAACTTGGTCTTTCGTGAAATGCAGTTGCCGTTTAAAGTATAGTCAATCAGACTCATTCAAAGTAGTGTTGCTGCACAAAAGCACGTTATGAATGCATGTTACACTTCTGACTGTACATTGTGATTTCGTTTTCTAATAATGCACCGAGTTTTGCGGTAAGGGACGTTTTCATTGGTCATTCACTGACAGTCGGACAGCCTCATCCAGTTCATCAAACTCCGTCTTTTAAAATCGAAGGAATCGGAAGAGTTTGAGCTTGCGAAATTCTGTCGTACGGCGCAGCGTAAAGGGGCGGGATTAAACAAGATGATTAGACATTTAAAAAAGCGAGCGATTGCTCCACGTTTTAAATTTCTGTTCAGAGAGGTCATGTTTTGATCCTGGATTGGTCTCACGCAGTCAAGTGATGCGATTTCGCAGGTCAGAGTTCACCAAGCTTGAACTTTGCACCGCAGCAACCTGCGAAACTCCGACGCATGACCCTGCGTTTCCGGTCTGCCGCATTCACGTGCGTATGAATGGAAGTCTATGGGGAGAAAAGCCCAGTGTGACCGCGTCTTAAGTCTATGGTCTGTAAATATACTTTTCTATTTAAGAAGAATTGATTTGAGCTCCAACCCTAATCAAACACACCTGAACAAGCTAATTAAGGTCTTACTAGGTATACTTGAAACACCCAGGTAGATGTGTTGAGGCAAGTTGGAGCTAAACCATGGAAAGATTGAATGATCATATAATACATGTAATGCTGTAATAATAAATAACTATAAAGCGTGTTAATTTGCTGCTTACTAAAGTGCGGTTTGTTTGCACAGCAGAATTGTGGCAAACTCAAAGCTTGACTTTAAACTTTAATAAGCTACTGGTTTCTTTTCTCTCTCCTCAAAGGTGCTGTATGTAAGTTTTTGACTCATCTAAAGCATAAAAATATCATAATACGTGTGCAGATATTTAAGAAACATCCCAAGTGAACATACTTGTTTAACTGAAAAACAATGCTGAAGTCAGATATCCTGCTTTGAAAATGTTTTTTTTCTGTGCCGGAACGCTGTCTTTGTTTAGGTAAATTTGCCAAAGAGTTGCCTTGTTGGAAAACAGTGTATTTCATTCATTCATTCAGAAATGCTCTGAAAGCATGCGTCCGTGAGCGAAATGAGACAGTGTCAGTGGACAGTATCAGATGCCAAAATGAGACAGATTCAGTTCCACGTGAGGTTATTAATTAGCAAATAACATAAATATTACGAATGTGAGCAGGTTACATTGTAACTGAGTTTCTAACAACACGCTGTGACGAGATAGGCAGTGATGAGCAATTTGGCTGTTTGCACCAGACCAAACACAACAGAAATTTAAATACAGCCATACAGAAGCACAGAATATTCACTCACTAACGGTAAGGTTTAGAATCTATTTAATACATTTTAATTCTCTTTAACATCATTAAATGTAGATGCTGAATCACTCATATGTGTTTAGTTCTAAGTTCAATTTAAAACGGTTTATTGTATTTTCAAGATCTGAGGTGAACTATCTGCTGCTGCTTTCAATATATGGCAATACATGTCATGTAAAATGCCATTCCAACTCACATTGTTAGCATTTAGCACTAAATAAAGCACACAAGGATTACATGGGGTGATCTGTCTTGGTTTCTGTTGTTCAGCTGTGAGAAATAGAAGCCACTTCTAATATATCAATTCGAGGTGTTTGTTAGTGTAGCGGGGTCACATGGTGTCATCGCAAGTGATTTTTATATTATCCAATCATGTAACTCTTGGGTGTGTATATAATGGAGGATTCGGATGTGTGTGTGTGTGGATTGAAGCACCGCTTGTGCATCACTACCGGAGTCTCGCTGGTTTCGCCTCTCCCCCTTCCGTTCCCGCAGGTAGACATTGTTTTGCTTTTCCTTTTAGCATCGGGGTTATGTAGCTGTACTTGACTGGCTGTATTTGGTTTCCTAGCGCCTGGGCATAAGACTGGCTGTGGCTTGTTGTAGTCACTGTCACCCCAGCAGGATCGTTCTTTATTCCTGGGCTTATTAAACCTCTATTGTGTCCATGAGTGCATGTTTATGAAGTGGTTCGCCAGCTAAAGGTATGTACGATTTTAAGTAATTGTGCGCCGATTCGTTATCAGTTTTTAACATCTTGTTATCCGTTTAGGAAGGATAACGGAGTGTGGGCGGTCCGGTGGAGCAACATTTGTGATACTGCTGCTTTTGAAGTCTGATTATTTTGCTGCTTGCTTTCCTTTACTAATACTGGATAATTGTGTGAACTTTGTGAAGACTCCAACTATTACGCTGTGAATAACTGATGCCATTGGCCTTCATATTGAGAACTTTACACATTTGGATCTTGGATTCAGTCATTTGTGTATCAACACGGGAGTAGCTATGTAGCAGCTGATACGTGTGTGTGTGTGTGTGTGTTCGTTTGTCTGTGTTGAACGTTTGTTAGTCTTTTGTGCTTTAATTCATTGTTTTGTTTCTTTATTTGTGCTTCTTGTGGGAAGTTTATTCTTTTTTTTTCATAAGTTAAATTAATTATTATTATTATTATTATTATTATTATAGAATTTTTCTCCAAGGAGATCTTTTTGTGAACATGATTGTTTTATTTTTGTGTGTGAAAATTGTGATTGTGTGTGTGTGTGTGGACAATTGTTAATTGTTTCTTTTATATTGTAGGAGTCGAGGCTTCCAGGCAGGCCACTAGTTGTCCCTCGTGCGGTGGTGGGATGCGACACTGAGTGCAGTGTGTGTGGTGTGCTCATGTATGCTTTTGTGTGTGTGTGTGGAGCACTTGCGGTAAAACCATTTGTATTTTTATGGAGTTTGGTGCTACGTAACTAGTTTACTTGCCATTGGTAAGCCTCTAACTCCCATTGTCCTTGTCTGTCCTGATGTGATTGTGCAACTACTGCTGGTGACGAATTTTTAAGAGATTTTTATATTGGATAATTAAGGAAAATAAAGTTTTGTATTTTTGGTATTCACGTCTCATGCCTGTTCCTTACACCACAAACCTGTGTTAAATTCCCTGTGTTCAGGGTGGCGTAGTCAGCTTCAATTTGGTATTAATTTCCCCCCAACTTACCACATTAGGACCAAAACTCCTATTCCCTCTATCGCATGTTGTTGCTTTTATTTAGAACACAGTTTTAAATCACTCGCTCCTGTGCTCAATCTGGCATCTCGGCGTGCGTTTATTATGATCTGGGAGTGCAATACCTAGTTTAACCACTGGGAGTCAAACTTACATACTGCAGCTTCAAATCATATATGACAGTCTTGCCTCTCAGGGTGGGACTTAAACAATGCTTGTCCAATCACAAATGAGAACAATGCACACCTTTCCTAAGCATTTTAGTTTTGGCAGCTGCAGTCTCTTTATCATTATATTTTCAGAGTGAAATGTAAATTTTTCTGAGCAAGAATGTTGCTGCTTACCTTAACTTTCCTCTCTGTGTTCTTTTCACTCACAGGTAACGGTAGGACTCTTTTTCATGAAGAATGGGAATGCATACTAAATATATTGATAAATTTTCCATTTGTTTTTCCTCCGAAGACCTTTCTCTTGGTGCATCGATTGATCAGCCTGCTGACATGATAGCGTCTGTTGGAGATTATGTGAACATCAGCTGCAAACACACTTACAGCAGCTTTTACTACCTTTACTGGTACCAGCAAACAGCACAAGACAAGTCGTTCAAACTTCTTGGGTACCTGTACACAACAACATTCAATTCTGAAAAGGACTTTGATCGCTTTGGCATTAATGGAAACGCACAAAGCCATGGAACACTTCAGATCTCCAGTGTTATTTCAGATGACAGCGCGGTGTATTTTTGCGCAGCGAGTGACACAGTTTGATAAGAGTCTGCTGTGTACAACAAGAACTCTCACTCTCATTCAGGCTTACAGTACTTAAAAATAACCCAATTCATTTGTAGCATCAACGTTTGATTCAAAGTAACTCGATGCATTTTGATTCATCGGCTTTAATGGGCATACTTTGTTAACCTTTTTCAACCAACAACTGCACAACCCTTTCAAGTGTCCTATTGCATGTTTTATGCAATATGTATTTTGTCCTGTCATTAATAGATACATTAATATATGGACATTTTTTGTCATCCTAAGTCATTTCAAGTCTATGCAAGTTTCTTTGTTCTGTTGAGCATAAAATAACATATTTTGAAGAATGTTCATTAAACAGTTGACTGAAAATATAATATATACAGTGTATGAGAGGGACATAATTTCAGAATTATGTCTATTGTCTTTGAAATACCCTGCTGAGTGTACTGACAATAATTTATGGTCAACTAAAATACATTTTTATGCAGCATTGAACGGAATTGTGTGTGATGCATACATCTAAACAATTTAAAACACACAGGTTCAAATTACAATCAAGTAATTTGCATAAGTCACATAAAAATTACATAATTTAATATTATTTATTATATAATAATATTTTATAGCATGCCAAAACTAATTAAAACCAATGTCACTCTCTTCAGATAGCCTTTATTTTATTAATAGTCTGTTATCTACTTTAAAACATACTTGAAATACATTAAACGTGCACATTCCACACAGCAAGTGTCACAGTCAGACCTGCACAGTCATGCATTCATGCATTGACTTATTCATTCTCCTAGTTCAGGGATCACCAAACTTGTTCCTGAAAGTCCGGTGTCTTGCAGATTTGAGCTCCAACCCTAATCAAACACACCTGAACAAACTAATCAAGGTCTTACTAGGTATAGTAGTTGACCAAGGTTACCAAGGTAGGTGTGTTGAGGCAAGTTGGAGCTAAACCCTGCAGGGCATCGGACCTCCAGGAATGAGATCGGTGACCCCTGTGATCTAGTTACTTACCTCTCCGGTTTCTACGTCTCTTTACTAGTGTTGGTCTCTCCTGATTTCCCGTCTGGTCTCTGTGTGTGGTTCACCGTGTTTCCAAGTCTGCTCCTTGAAAGATTCCGCAGTTTAAGTCATCTCCAGGATATTCATATTCTGAACAGTTTCACGATCTCTATTTACCTGCCATCTTTATTCAAATAAACTTTGTATATATTGAATAACCAGATTCCCGTTCCTTCCAAGACAACAAGTCACACAAATATTAAAGGAATAGATCCCCAATAATGTAATTGTTGCTATCATTTACTCACTCTTGACTTGTTCCAAACCAGTTTGAGTTTTTTCTTTTATTAAAGAATGTTGAAAACCTATAGCCATCTACAGTATAGTAGGAAAAACAAAGAAATGTTGAGTAAATGATGGCACAATTTTATTTTAATACCCCTTTTAAGACTAAACTCATCAACTTTAGACACCATGATGAAATTAAATTATACATATATATATATATATATATATATATATATATATATATATATATATAAGCAGTACCATGTTTTCTAATTGCACAATCAGTGGTAAGCGTTTGTGGTATTGCACATCTGTTTCTCCAAAACGTTGGTGCTCTGGAGTCTATCAGACGACAGGGGGAGGTGTAATTCTAGGAAATAAACTCTTACAGTAGAGTTGTTGGTAGTGTACAATTGATGCTAAGGTGCCAAGTCTTACAATGCTTACACCTTCTTGATAAAAGCATGTGTCTTGTTACTTACGGACTTGCCATTTTTAGCATCTTATTTACACGTATGAAGTTCTTGATTTCTGTTCTTGAATTTCATCATTTTTTTACCCACAAAAATAACAAATTTCAAAAAATTATTTCTATTTTTTCTTCCAACAGGTTTGTCAGACTGTGTTCAGTTTGATCAGCCTTTGTCCATATTAACTGAGCCTGGAAAGAAGGTAGTGATCTCCTGTACTCACGATGACAACAACTTAGATATCATGTTATGGTATCAGCAACTCCAGAGCAGCGGATCGCTGGCTCTCATCGGTCACAACTATGCCAAAGCTGACCCAGTCTATGAACCTGGATTCGAAAACAGATTCAGCTTGATCAGAAACAACACAGAGACTGGATCTTTGACAGTCTCTAGCCCGAGTTTGTCAGATTCTGCTGTCTATTACTGTGCTGCAAGAAGACACAGTGTTAGATTTTCAGTTACTTGCCTGACTAAAAACCTAAGCATCACAACCGGAAATACTGTATCTGTGGTATCTCTGTTTAAAATGACTATAATCTAAGAAAGGCTTCATATAGTATACAATAGATTAGGGATGTTAAACTAAAAAAGGCATTTGCATTCAAATTAACCGTACAAAAATGTTTAGTAACATGAAAGCTGTTTAGAAAAGTTTGAAAATACAGTAACAATTTAGTTTAAGTAACAATTCATAGCATTTAATACTGACTTTTTACCTGCCTAAAAAAATAAAAGTATGATCTTATTTCATAATACTACCCAGTACCCAAAACTTTCACCGTACCTTGTGTTCTCGCTCTCTCCTCCTGTTCTGTGTTACAGATTACCTTGAGTTACTGTACCTGCTTTTATACGCAGTCACAGGTCATTTGAGCTAATTCGTTCCACCTGTCTCTTATTCCCTTTTTCCTATTTAGAGCACGTCATTTGCCTTTGTGTTTGTCCAACGCAATCTCACAGCAATTCGTAACTTTTTGATTTAGTGGCTAACTCATATGAATTTGTACGATCTAATTCGTACAAATTTGTATGATTTGCTCATTACCCAATGACGGTTGGGGTTAGAGGTGCCACGCCTCCTTTTTAAAATTGTACATTTTCATACGACTGAACTCGTACCAATTAGCCACTAAACTGACAAAACGTAAAATACTTGCGTTTCCCCGTGAGATCAGGCTGGTTTGTCAGTATGTTGTCGATGGCATGTGTGTGCGTGTGCATATTATTCTGTTACTCACCCCAAATTTGTGTCCAGGACTGCCAGTGAGTGAGTATCCCATTATTTTGGACAGTTTCAACTTCCGCAGCACTTACCCGACTGGGTTTCCTTTGATTCTTAGTTGTTTCTGAGACTCACTCCTCAAAGACCTTGTGTTCTGCAATTGAGTTCACCACTTCTTCTATCCGTGACACAAACCCAACTACTACCTTACTATTAATAAGAAGCTATTTAGTAGTTTATTTAGCTAAAAGTCTTAGTTAATGGTTTGTTAATACTGTGAATTATACAATAAAATAAAGCGTGACCAGATTTTCTATAGCTATAACATTACTTGTGGGCCAACATTAAGTCAACACTGTACTACAAAGTACTGATACCTGTATATAAAGAGTTCATATGCAAAACCCTCTAAATCCATCAGACCTCTTTTTTTAAATAAGCATTTTCTACCAGGCTCCTCTGATTAGGTTCAGAAGGTTCACAGTTAAAGTTTACTTAGCTAATAAAAAATATATATTCTGAAGAAAACTTGGAATGATGAAATCCAAGCTTGTGTGAATGGGTTTGAGGATAACTTGATGCTTGTGTTTTTTTTTTCTTTTTCTTGTAGCCTATACATAGCAACACGTTAACAGCTGATGTTTTCAGTATGGGTGTAAGTTACATTATAAAACAAAAATCTAAATATTAAGTTACACTTATCACCTTTTTTGCAAGTTAACTTTACTGCATTTATTTCTCTCCTCCACTTTGCCTGAAGTGTTTTGTCGCAAGTACAGTATGATGTAACAAAGAGGAGTGTCTTCAAAATCTCTAGTAGCAGCACAAGTAGCCTGTCATGAACAGAGAATCGAAAGAACAGTTTGGAAATTTAAAAATGACAACCTTTGTCATTCTTTGCATGTCACTGCTTTTTCTTAAATGTAATACACTAAAATTGAGACAATATGTTTATGGTATTCTCCGATATACATTGTTATCTGATGATATATCTAATCTATTGTTTTATTTCCAGCAGGTTTCAGTGACAGTGTTTTGATCACTCAATGGCCGAAGTACATATCCAGTCCTCCAGGTTTTTCAGTTGATATGCACTGTTACCAGAATGATACTGATTATGACTACAAATACTGGTACAGGCAAATAAAAGGGGAAGGATTGGTGCTTATTGCAACCCTCATAGGGACTTCTGAATCATTTGAGAAGGGATTTGAAACTGGCTTTCAGTTGCCAGATAAAGAGACAAAGAAATGGACCCTGAAGGTGGACGTTAAAGAGGGGACTGATGCTGTTTATCTGTGTGCTGCTAGTTTACACAGTGGATGAATGACTATAACTTTAAGACAAAAATTATTTGAATGGCATTGTGCAATAACACCTGTCTCAACCACAAATAAATGAACCCATGACTGCAGTTGAACTGGAGATCTCCCACATACAGATCTGACATTATGCAAAGTTAAAGACATTACAATGTTACACTCTTCCCTTGGTCAGGAAACGTTTTAAATAATATCTTGTTAATATGTCAAAGTCCCTTTTGAGGAATCTCTGTTTACATGGCAGCCATGTTTGGAAAGCCTCCAGTTGGTTCATCAATGAGCAAGGCTGCATTCAAAATCACCCCACTCGAGTAGGTACTACAATAGAATTAAAATTTACTACACGACCATTAAAAAGTACATTCAAAATATACCATGAATGTGAGTAGTATGAATTGGATTTGGTTGTACTTTTTCCGTCAATTGTCATTATTACATGACCTGCCTGGGTCAGTTGCATCCCTTCACTCCCATTCATGAATTCTCCATGAATTCGTTCTTCACCGAACTTGAATCCCGTCTTCGTGGTCAACCCCTCTCTGCGTCTCAAGTCTGCCGACATACATGGCAAGCTAACAGGACAAACTAATTACAGTGGGAAAGCTGTCCATATGGAGGTAAGAGGTTTAAAAAATGAAATGCAGCCATACATACCTCTGGCTACATAAATCATGGTCTCCAGAAACGTTTATAGGACTACGTTTTCAAAATGAGCTGTGTTGGAATTTTCCCATGTGGCATCATGGGATAATGTAGCGACCATTGGATGCACACTCTAGAACAGGGATGGGCAAACTCGGTCCTGGAGGGCCGGTGTCCTGCACAGTTTAGCTCCAACTCTAATCAAACACACCTGCTTATAGATTTCTAGTGATCTTGAAGACACTGATTAGCATGTTCAGGTGTTTTTGATTAGAGTTAGAGCTAAACTATGCAGGACACCGGCCCTCCAGGACCGAATTTGCCCACCCCTGCTCTAGAATCTAATTGGAAGAAGTACATCATCCAGGTACTTCCCATCTACTGTTTTTTTGGATACTATGAATTTAGACATACTACTCAGCTCGCATATTGTTTTTCACCTAATATGTTTAAGGGAAGTATATAATTTTGCATGCACCTATCTATTTAAATGGTGGAATCTTAAAACCTCCAAAAAAATGCTCACTAAACTTGAAATTAAATTTAAATCAGCAACATAATCTAAAGTGACCTGTCCCATTATTGTTGTTGCCTAACCGTTAGTTAAGTTTAAAACATGTTATTTTCAGTTTGCTCCAGTTATTTTACCATACACAAAAAGAAACACGACACCTTTAGGACCGACACAGTGGTAACCAGAGGACATGGTTATAAGCACTGTAAGAACAAAAACACGGAGATTGCTGGACAACACTGGATCGTGGTAGGATTTCTCCTGTCAAAAGGATCGCAGGTGCATTGTAGTCACCAAATGACCGGGGTACCATAATAATTAACAGCCAAATCTATACAGATGCCTCACCTAACGAATATACAGACTGACACTAAGCTATTTCAACAGTTAGGTGGGACTTCCTTGGCCATCACAGCCAAAGGGAGCTTTGCAATTTTCTCCTTTCATAGCTATGCAAGTGGAACAGTCTTTGTATATCTATAGTCTATGAATAAGTTCAGTAGGGGAGATGTGTTCAGATTATTTTAAAATGAAAATAAATCAAGCTATCTATCTATCTGTCTGTCTGTCTGTCCATCCGTCCGTCCGTCCGTCTGTACCCAGCTTGATCTCACAAGAAAATGTAAGTATTTTACATTTTGTCAGTCTAGTGGCTAATTTGTACGAATTCAATCGTATGAAAGTGTATGATATTAAAAGGAGGCGTGGCACCAAACCCCACCCCCAGGGCTTAATTTGTGCCGGATGCCACATGCCAGATCCGGCACCTCTGAAACCTGAGCCGACACCTCATTTTACTTATCTCCCTCCTCAACCACCCTCCTCCGCCGTTCACTTTCACTTTCGTCCGCGACTCCCCAACCCTCTTCAATTTCATCCGCTACAAATCCCCTGCTCTTCACTTTTGTTCGTGACACCCCTCTGCCATCCAAAGCCCCGCCATCTCACTCCACTTTCGTGCGCGGCACCTACATGTCGGATCAGTTACCACAATCTGTTGCGGAACCTCGCAATTCACAAATTAAGCATTGCCCACCCCTAAACCTAACCGTCATTGGGTGATGAGCAAATCGTACTAAATTGTACAAATTAGATCTTACAAATTCATACGAATTAGCCAATAAATCAAAAAGTTACGAATTGCATCTATCTATCTATCTATCTATCTATCTATCTATCTATCTATCTATCTATC
>CAIGQZ010001535.1:1072548-1107255 GCA_903798205.1 Danio tinwini | reverse complement strand
ATCTATCTATCTATCTATCTATCTATCTATCTATCTATCTATCTATCCTGTGGTGTGCATGTGTGTATCAGTAGTTTGTGAAGTATAAAAATAGTTTTTTAGATAGTGGTTTAATATTGAGCCAAAGTACAATCGTTGTACCCTGAATTTATACAGCCTTCATGAAAATAGAAAATTATACTTTTTTTTTTCATTAAATAAAGTAAATAAAAAATAAATAAATACTATTTTACTACACTCATAGGGATATTATTACCAGAACAACAGTTGGGATGGATTTTACTCAGAAACAAAATGTGCCCTGTAATAAAGCAAAAACAACTCTGGAATCTGGAGATAAAGGCCCAGGATAGACTTTGACACATTTTCGCCCTCTTCCCTGAACTCTCCTTCCTCTCTGATATTGATAAATATTCAGGAGTGACTAGTAACAAGGTTTTGTTCAGTTGTTTATCTTTGATCAATTTTGACTGAATCCCAACAGATGAGTAAATCTTTAAGTCACTGGTTAACTTTGACAAAATAACCATTCATTGCTTTCATAGGGTATTTAAAGAGAAGGACGTAATGTCTCAGGGTCACAAGTCTGTATCCAGACCGGCCCGTAGTAAAGAGCTCTCAAGCTCAACACTATGTATAATTTGGACTTCCATCTACACTCAAGTCATTATTGTTGTGCATTTACTTTAATAGTCTTTTATTGTTTGATTCTGTAACTGGCAAGATACATTTTATCTGAAAAATAAATGTTAACCGTTTTGATTGATTCTGGAGTCTTCCGAATTCATTGTATCCAGTAGATTAAGTGGAGTCTGCGCTACCTTTATGATTCGACATAGTTAGGTTTGATTAAGAGACGCATTTGACTGTACGAAATTATTTTGGCACAATAGCATGAAGATCTATCAATCGTCTAATCACTGAAATTAGCAAGTTGTATGGAATTGGCTAAATTTGCTATTATTTTAGGAAGAGTAAGCAGTTGGCAACCAGTCTATTTGAGTATTAGTTAATTGTGCATCCTCTGACTAACTTCAGAGTGTCAACATACTGTCCGTGAGAAGACGCAAACCCAGGGCGTGAAACTCTGAGCGGTGTCTGTTCTCTAATGTACGTACAATTAACAATATCGGACCCAAGAAAATATCAAAATCTAAATTGTATCACAACTAAAAAATGTGATCAGCTTAAAAAACATAAATGGTAAATTTAGAATAATCAAAATCAGAGTCAGATTAAATTATGCATAAAGTCAGAAATTAAATTGCTCAATACATTTTAATGAAGTAATGTAACGTCTTTCAGAAGCACCTGAAAAGGCATACACGCAGATTTCCTTCGACCACGACACTGGATTCCATCATTGGTGCTGTAGGATTCCACCCACCAGCCCAATGTCTACACAAGGGGTGTGTCTTACAAATTGGGGCATTTCAGTAACTGAACAGCAGAAATTATTTTACAAATGAACTGCTCTAAATGGACTTCTTTTATGTTTTATTCATCTTGCTTTGTCTTAAAGGTACATAGAATAAAGCCGACAGGCTCAACTTTATTTAATAAGAATTAGCAATTAACAGTGACGCTATATTTTTAACAAACAACTTAACCTATTATCACTATATATGTGTTTTCCAGCAGGTTTCAGTGACGGCGTTCTGATTACTCAATGGCCGAACTACATATCCAGCCGTTCAGGTTTCTCAGTTAAAATGCACTGTTACCAGAATGATACAGACTATGACTACAAATACTGGTACAGGCAAATAAAAGGAGAAGGACCGGTGCTTATTGGAAACTACAATTTTAACTCAGAATCCAATGAGAAGGGATTTGAATCTGGCTTTAAACTGTCTGGTACAGGGAAAAAGGAATGGACTCTGGAGGTGGATGTTAAAGAGGGGACTGATGCTGTTTATCTGTGTGCTGCTAGTTTACACAGTGAAAAAATGGCAATAAACTATGTTACAAAAACATTTTGGAAGGCAGCCTGCAAATGCACCTGTATCAACCACAAATAAAGAAATCCACAGTCAATTCAGCAGAACCATACATACAGTTTAATTAATGACATTGTGCTCCTACTTCCCCCAAACCACTTTCAAATCATTGATGTTGTACAGTCAGCAGGGGGAGATGTGACTGTTTATTTAATGTAGAGTATTTCCTCTCATTTAGTTTCCTGTCTTGTCACATTACTGTATATTCTTTGTGCAACTAAAGGCGTTCTAGCACAATTTTACAATGATGTTAAGAGCTGTATACAGAGTGTGTGTTCTTTTATTATTGTTTTTAGGTAAGTTTTGTTTCTTTGGACAGCATTATGATCAATTATTATTTGTCTTTTTATATTTATAACACTATTTAGTAACACTTTAGCTTAAGTCACAGTTCACACTATGTACTACTGGCTGATTACCAGCCTATTATTAAGATATTAACTGTTTATTGTCACTTCTTAAATGGTTTTTATATCCTTAATTCAACCCAATACCTAAACCCAAATACTACCTTACTAACTATTTATAAGCAGCTAACTAATTGTTTACTGAGCTAAAAGTCATAGTGTGAATGTGTGACAGTTTATTTTAGAATTATTCTCTATTTGGTATTTATTTGTTTTTTCCCCTACAGGGAATGCAAGATGTGGTGATGTTCAACAGAACCCAAATACATTTGCCAATAAGAATGATAACGCAGAAATAAGCTGTAATTACTTGGACAGTGGCAAGCCAAATATGTTATGGTATCAGCAAAAGGACTCAGCCATGGCCTTAATTGTGTTAAGCTTAAGTGCTACCAGTGATCCCATGTACGAGGATGGATTTAAAGGCCGGTTTGAATTGGAAAGAAAAGTAAAACTGAATGGAGCTCTGAAAATCTACAATCTCAGTCAATCTGACTCCGCTGTTTATTACTGTGCTGTCAGTATGCACAGTGCTGTAATCTTTATTACCAGCTTAACTAAAAACCAAACACCAAACTTACAGGAAACACACACAAACACACACACGTGTACAGCTAACTTTATGGGGGCATCCCATAGATGTAATGATTTTTATGCTTTACAGACCACAGGAGTATCCCCTTACCCCATTCCTACAACGAATTCTAACCTTCACAAGAAAAAAAAAACAATTTTACATTTCAAAATACTTCATTATGTGTGATTTAAGTTGTCTTCCTAATAGAGATAAAAAAATTTCTCCACAAAGTCAAAATTGACTGGTATTACTATACAGTAGGTGACACTTTAATATGACCATTTCCGCCGCGCCTTGTACAGCCGCCGCTCTAAAGGATTAAGAACGTGTTTTTTAGGTATGACCGGAGTTTGCGACTATGCTGCTAGGTGGCACAAAGGGACGGGATGTAAATGGACAGAAATAGCCTATACAGTAGCTGTAAATACTCCGCTACTTGTAAATAAAGATAAACAATGAAACAAAACATTATAATTCCTTCATTAATCATAAAAAAATTGTTAACAAGCTTTATTATCATTGTAAACTTGTTAAGTGCAATGAGGATTCATTTTGGAAAATAGAAATAAAGAAGACAACTAAAATGAAAGTACAAACATAAATACAAAAAATAAATAAATAAACAAACAAGGCAGCGTTTATATACTAAATATAGAGATACAGTGTTATTTTAAAGTGATAGGACTAAGACAGTCAATAAATAAGCTTTGTTTTATTTATGTTTTTATTTACAGTTTTAATTTACATTTTCGTTGTTGATTATGTTTTACCGTCTCATTTTATGTCTCAATTTCTGTACATAAATAATAAATGAATAATTAAATAGGCCTAATTATTTATTTAAAGACATTACCAGCAAAACACTGAGAAACTGTCCGGCGCTATCTATATATAGGCCTACTATAATTTAAAAGAAAGATGCAAAGTAGGCTATATTATTTTAATTCTAGCCTATATTATTTTAATTCATTTCCTCTGTATTTGTCACTTGCGATTCAATGCGCGCTGGGAAACAACAAAGCAATATTGACCTTTTTTTAGATGATAGGCTACTATAGTATATAATAATTTAGTTTTTACATATAGTATTGCATTAATTTGCATTGACATTTCATAAATTATGTAGGCCTAAAATGACCACCTTGATTTAGTTATTTTTAAAAACATAAACCTACATTTTAAGGGCAGATGTGGGTGTCAAAACTACTTTTTAAACCAATGTTTTTTATTATTATTATTATTTAATGTGAACAACTCTTAATAAAAATATTTTTGCAAAAAATTATATTTGCTAATTTAATTCAATTCATCTTTATTTGTATAGCGCTTATACAATGTAGATTGTGTCAAAGCAGCTTCACATGGAAGTTTATAGTGAATTGAAACAGTGTCAGTTCAGTTTTCAGTGTTTAAGTTCAGTTCAGTTTAGCTCAGGTCAGTGTGGGTTAATAATCACTACTGAGAGTCCAAACATTGAAGAGCAAATCCATCGATGCGCAGCTCTACAGATCCCGAACCATGCAAGCCAGTGGCGACAGCGGCGAGGAAAAAAACTTCACTTTAATTTTCAAAAACTTCAATTTACTTTAAAACTTCAATTTAAGCAATTTTTCAAAGGATAAATATAATGTATAAAACTATACATTATTTATGTTACTTCATAATACCAATATGTCTGATAAGCTTTTTATATTAATTGACAATGCACAGATATTGATGTTTCACAAATTGTAACCAATGCTTGGGGGTTTCAAATAATGTAATGTCTACATTGCTCTACTTACATTAAATCTAAATCCCAAATATCAGAAATGACAACAGATTGTTACGATTTAATTAATGTCAGTTTTAATGTTATTTATTAATTCACTTACTTGACAGATTTCATTAATTCGTCTTCCTTCTGCTTTGTCCCTTGTTTATCAGGGGTTACCACAGCGGAATGAACCGACACTTACTTGACAGATTTATATATTTATAATTTTAGGTGTTTTATGTTTGGTAAAATAATTTCTAATTGCATCTTTTGTGATTCTTAACTAGTTTTACTGTCTTGTCGCAACAGGTGGATTTAGAGGTTTTTGTAAAAAAAAGCACAAGTGGATTTAGCTGGTTTTGATGCAAAAAAAAAAAATCTGCCTTGTTAAAAACTAAAGAATTGTCTAAAGTGACATTTATGGAAAAAAATATTTCATTTACTAGCTAATAACATTATCATTAAATATAAAATTAAACTTCAGAACCTAATCAGAGGAGCCTGGTAGAAAATGCTCATTTACAAAAAAAGAGGTCTGATAGATTTAGAGTGTTTTGCATCTGAACTCTGAACTCATAGCCTGAGAATTCATACATATGGATCTCATTGCTCCTCCCACTCCCAAAAACTCATTTACATTAAGGTCACTTTGAAGTCAGTAGGGGGAGTTTTTTTTTCTTACTACATTTTACATACTCTCTGTTTTGTCGCATTATTTGTGCTGTGAGCAACCACTGGTTTTTTATAACCCTAGTTTAGAAAGATGTTAAGAGCAGAATATAGACTCTGGATATGTTTCTTGTTTTATATAGGTAAGAGTTGATCATTTGTATCATTACTTTTAAATCCACTCGATATCAAAAATATTTAAAGCCTGATTCTTTCCTACAGGAGAGGTGAGATGTGTGAACGTTATACAAAAGGCGTCCATATTTGCCAACAAAAGTGACAACGTAGTGATGAACTGCAGTCATGGTGATGGTGGCATGCAGGTTATGCTGTGGTACCAGCAGAAAAATACAGAAATGGTTCTAATTGGTTACAGCTATGGTATCAATCAACCTACCTCTGAAGATGGATTTAAAGAGCGGTTTAATCTGAAAAGAGTGGATACACTGAATGGATCTCTGAAAATCTCTGAACTCAGTCAGTCAGACTCTGCTGTTTATTACTGTGCTGTCAGTACACACAGTGACACACACTAAAATTACAGCTTTACTAAAACTCAAGCACACAGGATGTATTGTGTATGGTTTGATATCTAATATTCTTTAAACCTGTTGACTTGAAAGTCTTTTGACATCTCCCCCGCAGTCCAAAAGAGGTTCTCCCTAAATATTAAAAGTGCCATAGAATGAAAATAGGCTACCTAGGTATATTTGAATAATAAGAGTTCAGTACATGAATATATACACTCTCTGAAATAAAGGTACGCAAGCTCTCACTGTGGTGGTACGTTTTAAAAAAGGTACACGTTTGTACTTAAAGGGTACAATATTCATACCTCAAAGTATATATTAGCACCTAAAAATTTTAAGAGGAACGCTTTGTACTTTTTAGGTACTAATATGTACCCTTGAGGTATCAGTCTGGACCTTTAAGGTAAAAAATTGTAGTTTTTGAAAAGGTACCACCCCACTGACAGCTCGCGTACCTTTATTTCTGAGAGTGTATACTGTGAGCCTAAAAAAAAAGTTTAAAATGTAAATCCTCTGAGTGAGTGTACTGAGTGAGTGTAAACCCAGTCAGAAATCAGGACAATTGCAATTGGTTGTTTTGGCGTTATTTCGAGCAAATTTGTTCTTCCGGTTTGAAACAAATTTTTGAAGCTGCATCACGGCGATTAGTTCCTTGCGTGTAATCCAGCATGGAGAGTGGATGTCTGTACGGGCAAGTACATTGTGATATCTCTGAGTGTGCAACATTTAAGTCATGAGAAAGACTTGGTTTAAAACAATCAGCGCGCTCTATTGTGAATGAGGTGCAACTTCATTAATATGCATGATAGCTTCGAAGACGACTTCGAACGATGTGTTGCCAAAACTACTGGAAGAACAAGAATTTGGACACATGGGTCTTTAGTGTTTTGATTATAAATGTGCTGCAACAAAGATTTTGTTTTCATTTCCCGATGTGAGAGCGCAGCTGGACTCATGTGTGGACTACAGTGCATGTGACAGAAATATGTTTGTGTGGAGAGGTAAGCATGATCGAACACCCAATGAGAGGGGAGAGCATGCTCAGAGCCCGGCGGCTAGTCAGCAGGCCAATCAGAAATAATAAATAACACCTGTTTATTCTAGTGATTGGGCCGGAGAGACACCCTTCTTAAAGGAGAGGAGAAGGAGCAGCCGGGAGAGGAGAGAACACACACATACACACACACCCGCACAGCTACACGTGGGGTGTAATTACCTTAAAAATAAAAAGGCAATTACTTACCTTATATCGCCGACCCTGTCTTCTTCTTCCACACAACAACGAACTATATTACAGTTTGTAAGGAACTTTTTTTACCTGACAGCTTTTCGCATCTGGAAATGGGAAAAATCCAGATTTGCCGCTCGTCTCCTTTTAAAAAAGACGCGGTTGTGTTGATTGTCCTGTGTCTACAGATTTGGTAAGTGTGTGTGATCTGTGTTCTTTGTTTGTTTATTCAGATAGCAAAGTTACTTCGTATCGTCAGCAGTGCTCTTTCAGTTTTTAAACTACATACCATAGTCAAAATGATGTAGTTACTAAGTTTACAGTATGTTAATATCACTGCAATATTATAGCACAATAATAAAGACTGAAAGATTCGCTGTAAAAGCTGTTCGCCGAATGTAAACATGTAAACACAGCAATCAAACTATTACCATCGTGTAGAGTTTTCGCCGCATTTTGTGACAGGATAGTCCATACACACACGGCTTTCTGATGCTACCTATCGAGTGCATCTAAGTTACCAAGAAATGTGAAGGATTTTTTCTCTCATTCGCCGTGCAGTATCAAACATACCATTAAATATACACTCTTCCAGCAGTTCCTTGCATCTAATGTCTCGTTTGTCACAGGGGGCATGCATGAAATGTTCCTGAATGAAAGTGAAAGTGCAAAACTGCAGTTAAAGTCGAAGAATTAAGAATTTGGCAAATAATTAGATAACTGATGTCCATGTAAACACAGTCACTGTTTGTTTTGCCTCTGTAAAATTCAGCGCATGCTCAAATGGAAACTCCCATTTTTATTAAAAATCTCCCCTCTTTTCCTCCCCCGACACTCCCACCTAAACAGAGCTGGACACACCCACTTTCCTGACTTCTTTCAAACTAGGGATGTGAAAACACCCTGCTGAAACAGGAGGGTTCCGTAGCCCTTTAAATTAGGACATAAAGTCAGTTCCTGGATTTTGACTAAATGTATATCCCAAATGAACAACACAGAAACTTTCCAGCCAGTTTCATTACAAATGTCAATATTAACTATTAACTATTTTCACATCAAGGTCACTCTCAAGTGATGCAGTCAGAGAGGGAGGGAGATCAGTCTTTTAATTTACAGTTTTGTCTTGTCTTTCTCTCTCATATACTCTCTTTTTTGTCTTGTTGAACATTTCTAACCCTAGTTTAGAAGAATGTTAAGAGCAGCATGTGGACTGTGCATATTTATCTTCTTTCACATAGGTAAGAATCCATTTGAGAATAAATCTTGATCATTACTTATCCGTTTGAAATGAACTATTTCTAAAACCACATTTTTCTTCCTCCCACAGGGAAAGCAAAATGTGTGACTGTCGAACAAAACCTGACGTCCTTATTTGCCAACAAAAGTGGCAACACTGTGATGAACTGCAGTCATGATGACAGTAGCATGTATGTTATGCTGTGGTATCAGCAGATAAATACAGAAATTGTTCTAATCAGTTACAGATATGACATGAGTCAACCCAGCTATGAGGATGGATTTAAAGAGCGTTTTGAATTCCACCGAACAGATACACAGAACGGAGCTCTCGTAATCTCTGATCTCAGTCAGTCAGACTCTGCTGTTTATTACTGTGCTCTCAGTATGCACAGTGCCACACACTAAAATTACAGCTTTACTAAATCTCAAGCACACACAGGAAACCAAAACAGTGGTGGATGGGTTTACATTTCTGGTTTGATATATCTAATATTCTTTAAAGCAATCATTCTTTTAAGACAGTACTATTGAGAATCTTAGTTTCTTATCTTTTATTATTAGATTTGTGTCATTTGTCCTATTAAAAAGAAAGAGGTGCTGTTATTATTTACTCACCCATTTCAAAGCTTTTTACTAAAATGTATGTCATTTTTGGTAATTTAACAAAATCTTTTAAAAATATTTCACATAGGTAAACTTGAGAAAGTGATTTGTGATTTGGATGATTTGACTTTATTATTACCGTCATTCTTTATGGTACTTGGGCCGAGGGAAAAGTTATTGAGTGGCCCGAAGCTGGGCCAGAAAACATTTGCTATGTGGGAAGTACCACCCCACATAGCAGGCAGACTTGGCCCAAATGTGGCCTCATTATGGCACTGCTGGCGTGTTGCCGGCACTGGCATGCATAATGTCAGCCGAATGTGGGCCATGCATGGCAATGATGGCACTGCATGCATGACGGCAAACTTGGGCCAGTTGTGAATGGGAGGTGTGTGGCCCAGATCAGTGTAGCGATTGTTCACATTGTTTAGGTAACATTAGGCTGGGTTATGGCTCAGTTTTTGGGGTTTCTGGCTAAGGGGTAGTGTTGATATGGTTAACCAATAGCTGAGAATCTGTACCAATAATACACCTGTTTTGGCCTAGTTCAGGGCCAGTTATGGGTAATAAATTGGCTGAGATTTGGGCAGGTTATAGCCCATGTGTGGCCCTGGTCTTTAATCCAGTTATGGGCCACTTCAGGAACGTCATTCTTTGCGGTACTTGGGCCAAGGGAAAGTTATTGTATGGCCCGGAGCTGGGCCGGAAAACATTTGCTATGTGGGAAAGAATGATGGTCCTGAAGTGGCCTGTAACTGGATTAAAAACAAGGGCCACACATGGGCCATAACCGGCCCAAATCTCAGCCAATTTATTACCCTTAACTGGCCCTGAACTGGGCCAAAACAGGTTTATTATTGGTACCAATTCTCAGTTATAAGTTAACCATATCAACACCACCCTTTATCCAGAAACCCCAAAAACTGAGCCATAACCCAGCCTATAATGTTACCTAAACAATGTGAACAATCGCTACACTGATCTGGGCCACACACCTCCCATCCACAACTGGCCCAAATGTAGTTTGCCGTCATGCATCGCATGCCATCATTGCCATGCATGGCCCACATTCAGCTGACATTATGCATGCCAGTACTGTCAACATGCCAGCAGTGTTTATAATGCCATTTGCTATGTGGGTGGGATGTTGGGCCAAATCAAAGGTTACCATGGGTCACAGGCTCTAGTTATGGCATCTCTGATGTAGAGCATTTGTTTCAAGTGTGCTGGTTCAGAAGACTACCAGAACAGAAGATTAGTGTCATCATTTTTTCCCTCTATTGAATAAGCAACAAAGGGGTGTGTCTTCAAGAAAAGAGCCATTTTCTCAGAGAATATTTCACAAAAAGCAACTCTAAATGGACACCTGTCTTGTTTTATTCTCATTGCTTTTTTTTAAAGGTATTACTTGGACTTAAAATAATTATTTATAATCATCCTTAAGATTTAGATCAGATGTACATTCCTAATTAATCCATTTTTTGTTGATATATTTTCCAGCAGGTTTCAGTGACGGCGTTCTGATCACTCAATGGCCGAAGTACATATCCAGTCTTCCAGGCTCGTCAGTTAAAATGAACTGTTACCAGAATGATACAGACTATGACTACAAATACTGGTACAGGCAAATAAAAGGAGAAGGACCGGTGCTTATTGGAAGCTACGTTGTTAACTCAGACACTAATGAGAAGGGATTTGAATCTGGCTTTAAACTGTCTGGTACAGGGAAAAAGGAATGGACTCTGGAGGTGGATGTTAAAGAGGGGACTGATGCTGTTTATCTGTGTGCTGCTAGTTTACACAGTGAATAAATGACAATAAACCATATTACAAAAACGTATTGGAAGGCAGCCTGCAAATGCACCTGTATCAACCACAAATAAAGGAATCCTTACAGACATTTTGGTAGAACCCGAGAAAACTTACTTAAAATAATATATTTAGACTTCATTGACGTTTTGCTCCTCCCCTCCACCAAAAGTATGTTCACGTCAAGTACAGTCTAAAGTGATGCAGTCAGTAGGGGGAGATCTGACTTCTTATTTAATGTAGAGTTTTCCTGTCTTTACTTATACTAGGGTCTCTTTCTTTGTCTTTATAGTAGCTGTCTTCATGATAAGAGTTTTGTAACCCTAGTTTAGAATGATGTTAAGAGCAACATATGAACTGTGCATATTTATATTGTTTTACATTGGTAAGAATAATTTTTTTCTTCTTATCCATTTGAAATCAAAAGTATGTCAAGCTTGACCTTTTTTTGTTCTTCCATAGGAAAGGTGAAATGTGTCCTTGTTCAACAAAATGTGGCATTATTTGCCAACAAAAGTGACAGCACTGAGATAAAGTGTAGTTATAATGACAGTAGCATGCTAAATATGCTGTGGTATCAGCAGAAGGATACATCCATGGCTCTGATCGGGTACAAATATGCTACAGGTGACCCCAGCTATGAGACTGATTTTAAAGACCGGTTTAAACTGGAGAAAACCGATACACTGAATGGAGCTCTGAAAATCTCTGAACTCAGTCAGTCAGACTCTGCTGTTTATTACTGTGCTGTCAGTACACACAGTGCCACACACTAAAATTACAGCTTTACTAAAACTCAAGCACACACAGGAAACCAAAACAGTTGTATGGTTTTCAGGTGTACGGTTTTCCTGTGTTGTGAAGTTACACAATACAAATACTCAAATTACTGTAATTGAGTAGTTTTTGTCTGGAGTTAATTAAGTAGCTTTAAAGACTTCACTTGAGTAAATTTTTTATGGTTGTATCGATACTTTTACGTCAGTATTTTCTTTAAACCTGCAGTCACTACTTTTTAAAGATCGCCTATTATGGGTTTTTGAAAATGAGGTTCCATGCAGTGTGTAACACAGCTCTAAGTGAATAAAAACATTCACCTGAGGTCAATAACTATTGATTCTTTAGCGAAATAGTCGACTCAGAGTCGAATAAACGAATTGAGTTGGGTTTGGATCTTTTGTTTGATGGCATCGACGTCGATACGGTACATCATCAAATATGTACTTCCAGTTCTGGTAAAATGTGAACGTGCTTTCACTTCAGACACTAGCGGAGGCGCGGGGGATCCCGGGAATGACGCAAAGATGATGATCACTGGCAGATGGAGATATGGCTGCGAGGAATAAAGGGTTAAAGTTATAATGAAATAATGTTTCATGATTACCAGATTCAAAACTTTTTAGTGCTAAAAACCGACAAGGAAAGAAGACGAAAATGTAAGTCCTGTAATCATCAACAAGCAAAACAACTGCATTCTGACAGCGAACTGCACCTGTACAGCAGGGTATGCGAACTTATACTTTCACATTTCCTTCTTAGCATTCAGTGTCTGCAGTTTAATTCACCATATTTAACTGTTTTTGCTGAAATCATTGCTGCAATCAAAAACAAGTAACGTGTATGATCCAGCATAGCGTGAACTTACCTGATATAACATAAGAACTGCAGAGTCAAGCATTTTTAATGAGGATCCTCATTTCATTCAGCTCCCTTTTAGCCAAAGACATCTGCGGTTGGCATTAAAAGCAGTGAATTTGGCATCCTACCGCAAAACACAACATGTTTGCTATTGCAACAGGTCTCTTTTTGCAACCGGGAACCAGTGTGACGTCATGTGTGACACTGGTTGGTAATGTAAAAGTCCATCTATTAGCCCAATGACGAAACTAACAGCATGGTCGAAGGTTAAATGCATGTAAGCCTTTTCCAATGTTTCTGAAAAGAATTCTGTTATTTATTAGAATTTATTTATATTAGTTTTTTAGCTCCGAATTGAATCTGACTCCAATTGTAAGTGATCATAATATTTAGACTGTATTTCTAATTTTAGGAAACCGATCACAATAATCATTTATGACTTAATTTAGAGTTTTGATCTATCTGTTCCCATACTCTTCAATTTATACGTTCATTAGGGACCAAACGTCGCTCAGAGTTTCACGCCCCGGGTTTTGCGTGTCTTCTTACGGACAGAATGTCGACACTGAAGTTAGTCAGAGGGTGCAGGATTAACTAATATTCAAATAGACTGGTTGCCAACTGCTCACTCATCCTAAAAGAACAGCTCACTTAGCCAATGCTCATGCAACTTGCTAAAATCAGTGGTTAAATAATTAAAAGATCTCCATGCTAACGTGCCAACTGCTCCGTATAGTCTATGTGTCTAATAATCAAATAATTATGCCACTCATAAAGGTAGCGAAAGACTCCACGTAATCTACTGGATATAAAAAATTTCAGGAGAATTCAGAATGATTCAAAACTTAACATTTTATTGTATAATTCCAATTATATAATAAAACAATCATAAAGCCAATTCAGAGATGATACTGTAACAATATAACATCCATTACTCAAGGATAAATCCAAGGGTTAGAGATGCAAACCTGATCAGAGAAATACATTGCAGCATAGGTCTCAGAGTTGCTGCAACGGGGTCTTGGCTACAAGATTCCCATGAGCCATATCACATCTTTACCTTATATACTCAACTCAGAACAAACAGCCATAAATTCAAGACAATAGAGGCGTCACAGAGACACACCCTGCCTGGTGAATTGGATATGTTACTCATCACTAGAGGGGGGAGCATCTGGCAGTGATTTTATCAAAGTCAAAAACCAAATCAACATATACAAATGAAATATTATAGTGAAATTAAGACCACTTTACTAATCACACAGAGACATTTAAAATGATACCAAACATGAATACAGTGCTATAACATACATCATATTAAAACCTTGAGCATTTTATGTGGAACGTGCTCTGATGGAGAAAGGTAGCTTAAAGGTCAAGAAGGGGGCTTGAGGTGAAATGAGAAGAGTGAACTTTCTCGCATTACCCCCTGGTGAGGTGTAGCCCTGTGTCTTCAGCCTACGTTTGGATTGTCAACAGTGATTTGAATAGAACAGTTGAACAGCTGGTTTCTTTATCTTCTTCTCAGACCCAAAAGTTTGTTGTTTAATTGCATCTCATGAAATTCCATATCAGCTCTCAGGATCTGACATTCTGGAGAGGATTAGCCATCTTACAGTAATTCGTCTATAGTTAAAAAATATTCTAACAATTAAAAGTCACCAACATCAATAAATAATACACAAGGTAAAATACATAAATAATAATAATGATGATATATAAGATACAAATCTAAAACAGTTTTTTAAGGTTTACTTTTGATAATTTTTTTTGAAATTTTAGAATAATTCACACTTAAAAATATTTCATTTAAAGTCTGTCCAGAAAAAAAAATTGTTGTCTGATAACATAAAAAATAGGACATTCCAGAAGAATATGTTTAACAGTTTGGTTTCCATTGCAATATTGACATTTTGGTGGTTCTTCTCCTTTAGGTAAATGTTCATGTGTGAGTCTCTTGTGTCAAATGTGGCATCTTTTATAAACAATCTCAACGTGTCTGGAGTTAAAAAATAAATTAGATTTTCTTCCTATTTCTGGCCGGATTTCAAAAAGTTTATTTTCTGAGCATTGTTCCCAATCTGTTTGCCATTTGTTGTGGCTTTAGATCCGAAGGTGGGATTTTGCACTCCTTTAGCTTTCCTGTAAGGGCTGTTTTGGCGGCTTGTTCATTTTCAAATAATCCAGCAGAAAACTATATTATAAAAATGTCTCTGTAGTTTGTTTACTTTAATAAAATGCATATAAAATATGTTAATAATAATGGGGTGCTCTAATTTAAAAGATATCAATGTTTGTAGTTTTGCTTCTGCTGTAAAAATTGAGCTTTGATCTAGAATGCAAATACCGTAGTGTGATTGACCCATTTCTGCTGCTGCAGAAACATGACTGTGCTTTTTTTGATCCATCTGTGTATATAGGTTTATGAGTAGGATACATGTTTTTATGTCTGCAACTTCTTGTTGATATGTATGTGGAAAAGTATAGCCTTCTTAGGCTTGCTCAGATCCAGATTTGCATGCAACTTATTTAACCTCTATGGTGGGACAGAGCAAATGAGAGTCTGATGTGTGGAATCAAGATTTACATTTTGTTTTTTTACGTGTGTTCTGATCCGCACACCGAATGGTTGAATATAGCTGGGTCTTGCCTCATACAAATCCAGATATTGAGGTTGAAAGATTGGTTAAAAGCTGGGCAATTTAATTACACAAGGTATTCAAATAGTACCCTTACACGTATACTACTAGTACAGGTACATAGATATAAGCTTCATAATTAAAAGGAACTTAAAGTATACTTGGCTGTCTCCACAATTTTTGTATAGGACAATATTTGCCTAATATTTACATTAAAAAACAAACCAAAAACAACAGTAAATGGTGTAGCAGGACCAACAGGGGGAGATGTAACTCGTATTAATATATAACAGATCCAAAAAAGATTCTCTCTCTCTCTCTCTCTTTCTCTCTCTCTCTCTAAAGATGTCACATTTCAATCACTGTATGCATCAGAGATGTTTGTTACTTTTGGTCTGAGCATTTTATTCATCATATTTTTAGGTATTTGTAAATTTTGAGATAATTTACAGAATGTTTTCAACATTTTAAGTATGACACTACTTAATTGAATCAATTTTGACATACCTTTCAGAAGTTTTCTAATTTCTTTAAATATTTTTTTTTTTTTTACAGCGACTGCAAATTGTGTGAAATTTGAACAGCCTCTCGCTGTGTTTGCAAACCAGAAAGGCAAGGCACAGATTGACTGCAAACATGATGACAGTACCTTAGTTGTTATGTTATGGTATCGACAAAAAACAACAGACATGTCTCTAGATCTAATCGGCTATGGTTATTCTGGATCTCCACCAAATTACGAGACTGGATTTGAGGAGAAGCGGTTTAATCAAGTTAGGAAAAACCCAACAGCTGGATCTTTAACCATCTCAGACCTCCTTCCATCAGACTCGGCTGTTTATTACTGTGCTGCCAGTACACAGTGCTACAAAACTTAGCTTTTCTAATATAAAAACATCCTCATAAGACTGCATTTTTTTCCACTTTCATATTACTGTAAAAAGTAAGATTACATATCACTAACGTTGTGGTTAACCACTATCAGGTGTATTACTGTACACAAACCACATAACTGCCAGTACTAAATAATCTTATTCTTCATGGTGAGAAAGACTTTTGTTAGAAAAATAATAATATATTTTAAACAAAGGATAAACTCACTCACTTTCCTTCAGCTTATTCCCTGGGGATTTCACAGGTCGTCACAGTGGAATGATCTATCAGTTTAAAGGATAAAATATTAATGTTAAAGGCCTGTTCAATTTTTTTACAGCCGTGTTATACTGTATACAGTTGAAGTCAGAATTATTAGCCCCCTTTGATTTAATTTTTTTTTTTTATATTTTCCCAAATGATGTTTAACAGAGCAAGGAAATTTTCACAGCATGACAATATTTTTTTCTTCTGGAGTCTTATTTGTTTTATTTCGGCTAGAATATATATATTTTTTTATTAATTTTAGGGTCAAAATTATTAGCCCCTTTAAGGTATATGTTTTTGATAGCCTACAGAACAAACCATCATTATACAATAACTTGCCTAATTAACCTAGTTAAGTCTTTAAATGTCACTTTAAGCTGTATAGAAGTGTCTAGAAAAATATCTACTCAAATATTATTTACTGTCATCATGGCAAAGATAAAATAAAGTTATTAGAGATGAGTTATTAAAACTATTATGTTTAGAAATGTGTTGAAAAAAAATCTTCTGTTAAACGGGAAAAATAAACAGGGGGCTAATAATTCAGGGGGGCTTGTAATTCTGACTTCAACTGTATATTGGTGACTTACTGTATGTGCTTGTGTTATGCAAAATGTTTTGAATATTGGTTAAATCCATGTTCAGGACCATGTCCTGTGTCAACATACTAAAGATGTCAAACACTATTGACTTCTGTTTTTTTTTTTTTATATTTAAAAATCTTATTTTGTGTGTTTAATTAGACTGCACAGAGCAGTTGTCACGCTGGTAGACAGAGATGGTCATCTTTTCACAAGGTTTATTCAAGGTAATCAATATAGATATCGCACAGGCTGTATGAGAAGCAGATGTCATGTGCTGGCAATCACACTCAGCACTGCAGGAATAGAGCTGGTGTTAATCGCTCACTAGTGCGGTACACTGTATACATAGCAGGGGATCACGGTCACACAGTTCAGGGGGAAGTGGAAGATCACACGAGGAACACCACACAAGTCTTTGCCTTGTAAACACGGTGAGAGATAAGCATGGGTTAACATCCAAAACCACCAATGGTGGTAACAGGCAGAAAGTGCATGAAGGTGAATACAGATCTTCAGATATAGTCAGATTGTAAACACACTTCTCTTTATCAGTGCAATGGGTACGAAGACTCAGAAGGAACATCCATGGAAGAAGAGAAGCCAAAGGAGCTTGGGTGAAGACATCCATTCGACATCAATACCAGTCGATGAGTGAACGAAGGAGGTGAGTATAAATAGTGTCCAGGCTGATAATGAACAGGTGCGGATGGTTAATACTCAGGGGAAGGTTCTCTTGATTGTATGGGACTGGTATGAGGTGGTGAAACCGGATTGGGTGAGCAGGAACGAGCTGGGGATGTGACAGCAGTATTATAACAGAACTATAAAAATTATTTAGTATGAAAAAACAGTGCTGCTTCTTCCCTTCATAATCATTACTGAAAAAAAAGCACTGGAAGTGCTGGACTCTGGAATAATAAACTACTTTGTGTAGTGGTGGGCAAAGCGAGGCTTCGTGAAACACTGAAACAGTCGAAGCAAATGTGTCGAAGCTTCGAAACGTTTCAAAAACCCACTCTACGGCGACACCTAGTGGTCATTTTTTATGTATTGCACTGAAACAGCGTCAGCAAAGAACAGTTGAGCAAACTGAGGTATTAAACTCCACTTTGTAAATTAAACCTACAAGTTGTTTAGTGGAGCGGTTAGGGTTCCTGACTGGCATACTGGGTTTGAATCCAGGCTGAGACAGCTCTTTTGAAATGCTTTAATATCAGTTTGAATTGCTCTGTTCTTGTATCGTTTTGTTTCAACATTGGTCTGACATCCGAATAAACACTTTGTGAATAAATATGTCTTGTTTTGGTCAAAAAACAGGGTTGTTGCTAGATCAGACATGGTTGTAGCCAGAAGTTAACAATAATTATTTATATTATACATTAAATTTCCCATTTATTGTATTTTATTTATGTCTACCCAAAACCTAAACCCAACCATCAGAGTACTGTAAAAAATTAATTATTGTTTTACAGTGTTACAAAAACGATGCTGTATTAATGGCGTACCAGTAGCTGTATCCTATTTAGACTACACCATAAAACAGTAACATGATTAAAATACATAATATTGTGATTTCTGAGTATTTGTAGAAGTCTGGATTCAAACCCAAAAGAAATTTAAAGCTCAGTTACAACATGCACACGCACGGTCCACTAGGCCATAACAGACAGAAGAATTGTCAGACCCTGTCAGTCAAATGCGCATTCGCCAGGTCTCGAAACGCTTCTGAGCTGATCGATGCTTTGAATCGCTTTAGTCACATGACCAAGTGTTTCGAAACACTTTAGTCATGTGACCTGGGTGTTTCGGACCATGCTTCGGTGCAGTGTTTCGAAACACTTGCGCTTCGTAATCTCGACACTGTGTCGAAACGTCTGTTTCACGTCAGCCATCCCTAACTTTGTGTGGCATTGTTCTTGTTTCTTTTCAGCAATTGACCCTTCGCTAAGCCACACCCGAAAATGGCCACACACTAATCGTGGCTTAGCAACAGTAGCTACGCGCAGGAGGTCTGTCAAGCTTTCAAACGAGGGAAACAAGGCAAAGCGTTGTGCATATGGATTGTGCAAATCTGATACCCTGTATCCTAAAAGTTGTATAGGATGGTGGAATTTTTTCTCCTTACAAAACCTAAAACCCAAGGCGAGAAATGCCAACATGGATCAAGCTCTGTGAGGGGCGATAAAGAAGCAGATTTAAGTTGTTTTTGTTTTGATATTCCTGTTAGGCAATTCCTCACTCACCTCTTACTCTAAAATGATCTAAACTGTGTTTCCTACAAAAATACAAAGCAAGTTATGTTTCAAAGCTGTCTTTCTCTTTTTTTTTTTGCTCGATATTTCGAGCACTGCTCTGTTTAAGCCTTCGCCATAGTAGTCATACTAATAGCAGTCATATTTCCATCGGTTTCAAGCTACGGATATTTGAAATTACAAATCAACAGAACAAAACTGAGATGTGATCACAAACTGAGCAATTACGATCAACATACTTCAGCCGCAGCTGTTTTTGAGTAATTTATATCCCTCAAGTCCATGTCATGTGATGTTTTCATCCTTATTTTAGAGATTTAGTCATTGGTGATGACGTTATAGTGGGTTAGTGTCTTTGGAGTTTTTAGAGTCAGATTATTATTTGCTGGTAGGGAAAATCTATTTGTTCACTTCTGCTGTTTATACTTTCATTTGCATTTCAGTTTATTTATTTTTCCACTTTATTGCTAATTAGAATAGAAACGGTATAAAAAGCACACAAAAATACTGACAGTTATATGTACTGTACATTGTTATGGGTCAATGATGCTAATATTAGGCACAAATCCATCAATTTCCCCTTTCTGGCTATTCTTTCTGTGAATGAATGATGTAGAAGCACTGTCCATGTGTGTTTCCTCGTCAGTTAGTACTGCTATACTGTATTTTATTGCACAACAATTAATCTATCAGGCTTTTTGGCAAAAAAAAAGAGAAAACACTCTCATTTTACTTCAGCAGCTTTCAGCCTTCCAGCTTCATTTCATCTATGGACATGGTTTCTGCAGAAGTCCCGTAGGATGTAATGAAGACTACAACTCCCAAGATTCCACACTCAGTCATGGCGTCATCCAACTACAGGTTTCTTTGTTGTAATGCTGTGCCTTTAATTTTGAAACAAAAACTGCTAGGTTTTGAAAAACACTGATTATTGTATTCTGAAACTTCTTACCAAGTTTCTAGACCGTCTTGATTGCACAAGGCTTTTTTTTTAGGCTGAACCACAACATCTCAAATTTGAACTCATCATGATTTCCAATGTTTGGCGTGTTTTGTCCTCATTTTGATACTAAATTGCCTCATTTTTTTGTTGAAAACTGCTTCATAAATGTTTGGAACTTGTATTAATTGTTTGTTTATAAATCAGCATTTCAGGCTGTGTATCAAATTGTTAATGTCATATAAAAAAATACTTTGACACAGAAACTAGCTCTTGGGACATGGAATGTTACTTCACTGTGATGGAAGGAGCCTGAGCTTGTGTGGGAGGTTGCAATATCAACTAGAGTTAGTTGGGCTCACCTCCATGCACATTTTGGACACTGGAACTCAACTTCTCAAGAGGGGCTGGACTTTCTTCTATTCTGGTGTTGGCCACAGTGAGAGGTGGTGGGCTGGTGTGGGCTTGCTTAATGAAAGTGATACCTTATCCTGAACTCCTCACTGTTCTATCTTGCTCTCTCTTTGGCTGTAGGTCATTGGCAATGTTGTTTTTTTTCAGTCAGAACTCATTTCACACAGCATGATTTTGAATCTGACATGTCAGATAGTTAGCATGCAAAATTATTTAATGGGGGTTGGAGCCACATTGCCAGTTCACACTGCATGATTGTCACTCGCATAAACAAGCTAAGTTTGCCTCTAATTTCAGCCATTTTTCTGTGACTTCACAAAACCTGTTTGTGAAAAAAAAATCAGGCTACAGTTGTGCAGTGTGAACTCAAAATGATAAATGATGACAATACATCCTATGGCTATCCTTAGAGAAAAAGCTCTGAAATTAATAAAAGGACACATTATAGCAACATTAAACTTAGTATTGGACGACATATTTGATATTTGAAAATCTTTAAACACACCCCTACCTACTTTCATTGGCAACACAGACAACAACATTGTCAAAATCATCCAGTCCATACCAAAAAAAAGAAGTTTTCTAGAACATCACACTACATATCATGATAGTTCATGTTACATATTACAAATGTGACACGATTAAGGGGATAATAGCCATAATAATAATAGTCAAAAGGTGAACCAAAAACAAAGCAAAAGTAACAACAACATTGCCTTAAAATAGGGTTGCCCAATCGTATTCCTGAAGGTCTACGTTCCTGCCGAGTTTTGCTCCAACCTTGATCAAAAGCAACTAAATCAACTGTTGCAACTGTGGCTTCCAGACAAGGGCCAAACATGGACCATATCTGGATCAAGTCTTAGCCAAGTTAATAACTCATAACTGGGCCTAAACTGGGCCAGATAGGTTGGTGTGTTACGTATGCAATGAAATTGATAAACCCATGAAGCATTGCGCTTTAGGCATACTATAGGCATGCTTTTTCTCAAAGTGGCCTGATTGGTAGATTGTTTTTTCTTTACTCAAAAATAATATGAATGTATTTAAATGTGGGTCAATATATAAATTTTTAACATCTGGGCCAAATACTACATTTTAAAACTGGCCCAAATCTTGTGTGCAGACTTAAAGACGGTGCCACCTCTGCCAAACCAGAGCCATGTTTGGCCCACATGCTGTGTGCCAGTGCCAGAAGAATGCCTGCTGTGCCAGATTTATGCCTGGGTAGTGTTTGTGATTTCCAGCTCTCTAAGCTGTTGAGTTTTCTTTTTCTTCATCATCTTCTTTTGCTGCTTCTATCATCATCAGCAAGACACAGCCCCTCCTCCTAGATTCTTTTTTTCTTCTTACATTTTCACTTGGTCTTGGATCAATACTAAGCGATGAGGAACAGCCGTATCTCAATACTTCTACTGAAATGTCTCTTTTTTGTGTGTCAAAGTGAGTGTCATATCTGCAGTATGACGGTTTACATATTCATATTTCCTGCTGCTTTTTATTTGTCAAGATATGTTCAGCACATGTTATTCATTAATGCCTGCCTGACTGATTTATGGGTCAGTGTTATTTAGTTGTCTAACATTTTTTTTCCCCCACATAGGTCACACATCAGCAGACATTGTGCTTCAGTCGAGACGTTTCATGGTAGTGTTACCAGGAGATAATGTGACTTTAGACTGCAGCATGGCAGCAGGAGGTAGCATGTCTAGCTACACTATGTACTGGTACAAACAAGTCCACTCTGGTCAGCCTATAGAATTTGTTATAAAAGAGTTCGATCAGCCAGTAAAGAATTATGAAGCCACTCTAAACAACAACATGTTCAGACTAATCATTTCCAGCCTTACTGCTCAGGACAGCAGGACATATTTCTGTGCTGCAAGCCACAGTGAAATTAAAGTCTGCAGGCTCGAACAAGAAGCTTGATATTATTGACACCTGGTGTAAGAGAAACTTGATCTAAAGATATCCAGTTTGAAAGCTTTTGTGGCTCCTAAGGTTATTAGACATGGAATGTCATTTGACTAAGAGTAGAAATGCTAACAAGTTTGTTTTCCGCTTACATTCAAAAGGAAGAGTCAATTGTCCAGGAACATTTATCTTTAAACCCATTTATTTCATTCTAATTTAACTGATTTTAGCATATTAAGGTTAGAAATTAAGCCTAAAACCTATTTCAAATGGATCTGTTCATTTGGTAAATGTACTGTACTGTGAATTACTCAAAATAGAGCTCCCTGTGTCTTTGTTTTGAGCATAAATATTTGGTTAGATGATCTAATTATTTAATATAAATTGTCTTTTGCTTGTAATTCACTGGTATTTCTTCATATTTCCTTATGCAACCTTAATCTCTGCTTCATCAGCTTCCAATGTTCATTCATTCATTCATTTTTCTTTGGCTTAGTCTCTATTTCAGAGGTCGCCACAACGTAATGAACCGCAACTATTCCAGCATATGTTTTACACAGCGTATGCCCTTCATTATTGTTTTCAAATTCCATTATGATACCTTGATTTATTCTTTCATTTAAGAGCTTCTAAGTAGAATAATATAATAGTTTAGCATATATAATTTCTTAGACTAGTAAAATGTTGATCACTTTGTTAAACTCACCACTTTGTTTTAATAACTTGCTGCATACTTTTCTGAAAAAAAAGAAAAAGCATATAGCTGTAAGTTAACTATATTTGGTATAAATAGTAGGTTGTGTAGTGGCTTCTTAGATTTGTTGTTGTCTGCATTCTGGTCTTTTCACAGGAAGTTGACATTATTCGACATACTGCAGACATCACTGCTGAAGGCACATCATTCATTTACAGGATGAAATGGAGCTCAACTGGCTCGTACTCACTTTACTGCTGTTTCTGTGTAAGACTATTGGTTTATGGATGTTTTTTTCACTTTTTTACGTAGAATAATAATACTTGAACATTCTTTTAAGTAATAAAAAAGAGTACTGAAATTATATTATATGATAATTGAATGCATGAACAAATGCAAGGTTTTTTTTTAATAAACACTTATTTAAGTAAAAAATAAACTATTTAAATGCATTACAGTTAAAATTATATTAAACGCACTTAATTTAAGAAATGTTTTGACATAATGAAGTAGGATATTTTTTTAATCTATCTGCCAAATGTAACGGTAAACTTAACTTTTTATAAAAAAAAAACATGTCTTCAGTATATGTAAATGTCTTTCAAAAAACACCTTTATAAATGAAGCAAGTACTTTTACAATATATTAACTTCTAAATGAATTATTAAAATAATTGAATTGCCTTAGAATGAAAATAAATATTTTACATGTGCTTTAGTAAACACAACTAAATTTTTAAAACTTCAATTTTTGAGCTTTTTAAAACACAGCTTGTGTTAAAACTAAAGTGCAGGACTAACACTATCTTACCTGTGTTGTTTTCTTAACCAATCATTTTATTTTCCAGATAAATCTAATGGAGAAATTTTTCAAGAGTCACAAATATTCGCAAACAGCAGATCTAATGTGACATTAACATGTAAACATGATCATCAGGACCACTACAGATTGCTCTGGTACAAGCAAACAAATGGAGCTACGACTTTGGCTTTGTTGGTATTTTCTGCTGGACAAAATATGGTGGAAAATGAACCACCATTTAATACTCAAAATTCTAAGTATGAGGCAACCCGGCCTGAAATAAAGAAGTCCACACTGCATATTAAGGATGTTAATAATGAAGACACGGCTCTCTATTATTGTGCCACAAGCACACAGTGTTGCAATACAGCTGCACTGCTAAACAACAACCACAACTTTAACACCACACTGACAGCATGAGGAAAGAAAATCCTGATAATTGCACTCCTTACACAATCTTTACACTGGCTGCCTGTTAAGTTTCGTATTGATTTTAAAATATTACTTCTTTCCTATAAGCTTTAAATAATCAAGCTCATGTTTATCTAACCAACCTCCAGTCTCGCTACAGTCCAACACGCTCCTTAAGATCAAAAAACTCAGGGCTTCTGGTAGTACCTAGAATAGCAAAGTCGAGTAAAGGAGGTCAAGCCTTCTCATTTATGGCTCCTAAACTCTGGAATAGCCTTCCTGATAATGTCCGATGTTCAGACACACTCTCGCAGTTCAAAACTAGATTAAAGACCTATCTTTTTAGTAAAGCATACACTCAATGCATCACATAGCGGTATAATGCATGAATGTGCTCCACGCATCTTGTTTATGTACACATTTTTATTTACTTCTACCTGAGGAAACTCATCCTGAAGACCCCAGAGATTATGCAGTACCACTGAAGCGATCCAAGACCTGTGAAGAGATCATCCCAGGGTTCCCACATTCCAGGACCAGGCCGTAGCAGCTGCTGTGGTGGTCATGAAAGAGTAGAGAGCCTGAGACTGATTCCTGTGAGACTCCAGGGACTGGCGAGTCTTTGCTGATGTCCTGCGTTCTCCAGCCTCCGGCGCCTAGACTGCAGCTCTCCACAAGACATTTTGCCATATGTGAAATGCTTCTGCTAACTGAGCCAGGTTTCTCCCGAGGTTTTTTTTTCTTCACTTTCGCTCATTGGTGAAACCTCGCAGCTCTCGCCACTACCTTCCATAGTTCGGTACTTGTAGAGCTGTGCATCGATGGATTACTCTTTAATGTTTGGACTCTCAGCAGTGAATATTAAACCACACTGAACTGAAGTAATCTAAACTGAACTGAACTTAACCTCTTAAACTGAACTACACTGTTTCAATTTACTATAATCTTCTATGTGAAGCTGCTTTGACACAATCTACATTGTAAAAGCGCTATACAAATAAAGATGAATTGAATTGATAATATAGATTGGTTAATAAAGATTTAAATGTTACTGCAATTTCTTATAAACTCCTGTGAATAAGCTGAAAATATTACACAAACTAATTTTAAGATGATGTACAATGGACAAAATACAAGGACTTGATTGAAAGTACGTACAGATACCCTAGCTAAAGTAAAAGTTTTATGTCGTCCTTTTCAATTTTACAAAAGTACTTGACTGTTTGTACTTAGCTATTAACAAAAATTGGGAAGTTTAATTGAAAATAGAAATATACCCTGTAACTTAGAACATATGTAATGATGAGTAAAATAATTTTTAAATGTGTGGTGAATATAAACAAACATATTTTGTTATATATAACAAGTACAAAAACATATTTTGTTTTTAAAAAGGAATAATAATTCATGCAGTCATGCACATTTTGACAGCAAAATTATTAATCGGTAAATAAACCTTTACCAATATCAAAATGCTTTTTGATGCAAAATTTATTTAAATTCCTTACACCAATTAAGAAAATTAAATAGGCCTAGGCTACTATAATAAAGAAAATCTGATCTAAAATGTAAAACTAAATGAATTGCTAAATACTCTTGACACATGAAAGTGTAAGGCCTGCAGCCCACAACAAACTGGAAAGTTATCGCTTAACAAACTGTTTACTATGAATTTTATGTAACTTTGCTCAGATGGATAATTGAATATTAATCAGATGATGTCATTACGCTGCTGGGCCGTCAGCCAATCGTTGCATTGCTGATCATGATTTCGAGGATTGATAGATCTGTCTTTCACAACACACGCAGTGATCTTAGATCAGTTTATCCAAACATTTTAATCTGATTTGCGAACTTGTTTGAAAATCCAAATTAGCCAGAGATCAGTTATCAAGATTAAAGGATCCAGGATCTGTCAAATCATCTTACATAATTTAAGCGAGGTATAAAGAACGGACCCCAGGCAGGCTGGAATGCAACAACGCAGGATCAGCATTCACCCTCAGCCACAAAACAATTAGCAAACCACTATGCTAACTGCACCATACCACACAGGAATGGGGATACAGAACGTGCCTCAGGACAGGCTACAGCCACTCAGCTCTAAATAGGGGAGTACTCTGCTCTGATCGCAGACGTCAATCACAATCACTTACCTTATGCGCCCTATCACACATGGCTGGTGGTGAATGCCTGGCAACAACGGGTTTGCTCACTTCTTTATGTAACTAATAATAACTAATCACTTTTTCTTGCAGAATAGACACAAATACAATATAGATCACTATATGATATGATTCACAATGGATTCAAAACAGTATCAAAATAATAGAATAAGAAATAAATAATTTATACAGCAGGGTGCAAAAACAAGGCCCACATAACAAATTTTCTCTGGCCCAACTTTGGCCCACACAATCAGGTTTTGCTTGGCCCACATGCCTCAGTGAATTATGGTACATGACTGGACCAAGTCTGGCTTCCAGACAAGGACCAAACATGGACCATATCTGGGTCAAGACACACCCAAGTTAATAACTCATAACTGGGCCTGCACTGGGCCAGATAGGTTGGTGTGTCACGATTGCAATGAAATTGATAAACCCATGAAGCATTGCGCTTTAGGCATACTATGGGCATGCTTTTTCTCAAAGTGGCCTGATTGGTAGAATTCTTTTCTTTACTCAAAAATTATTTTTATGTATTTTAAATGTGGGTCATGACAGGCCAAACTTGCGTGGCCCACATATAGATTTTTAGCATCTGGGCCAAAAACTATATTTTACATCTGGCCCAAATCTTATGTGCCACCTTAAAGACGGTGCCACCTCTGCCAAACCAGGGCCATGTTTGGCCCACATGCTGTATGTCAGTGCCGGATGAATGCCTGTTGTGCCAGCTCTATGCCAAATCCGGGCCAGAATTTTTTTGCTACCTGGGAGGCGAACAACTGACACAATTGGCATCTGCTAGTTTATGGAAGGGTTTTTTCACATGAACTGGAAACAGCCAATTTAATATATATCTAAAGGTGCTGTAGACATGAAATAGATGCGAATTTTGATAAAAATCCAAACACACATATCAAACAAAACAAACTGAAAATAAATCTGAAAGATTAATTATGTGTGCTAACAATGAAAGGACACAAGGAGAAAATAATGAACTATAAATATATTTAATACTTTAAATAAAAGGCTGTTTGGTAATGACAGATTGAAGATCTCTCTTGTATGGAGATTGAATTTGCATGCATTTCTCAGATGTGATTTCTTTCCCCAGACTTTAACAGATAAAAAATATTGATGGATCTGTGAGCCACGTCTATCAATTCTGAACTTCGGTTATATTTTCAATTGGATTAAGGTCTGCTGATTAGCTGTGCCAATTTACCAGCTTTATTATCTTTTCTGAAGCTAGTTGAAAGTTTCCTTAGCTGTTTTTGGAATTGTGCTGAACTGTCAATTCTGGTTTCATCTTCACTATCACTGTAATGTAGGTGTTGGGACTGAATCAGTTCATATTAACTGACACTGATGAGAGGCAGGGTTGCTTTCTAAGTGCTAAGACAGTTCAGTTGCTGTCTGGGCTTTCCATGCCTTTTTACACCTCCCTTTTCTTGATGTGTTTAGTACTTTTTCCCTGTGTCATTTATTTTAAACCACATAACTTAATTTCTAAACTGATTGGCTTTGTTTCCTTTGTATGAATAGATTGCATTGGTTGTTACTGACATCTGGTGAAAACTTCGTCAACAGCACCTTTAGAAATGTTTTCTGAAAAATGTAAATTAAATTTTACCCGCTGTTCTTTATATTTTATCTAAAACTAAATAGTTTATTATAAGTTAAACAATGAAAACAACCTTAAAAAAAATATCTATCAAGTAACAGTTCTGTTGTAATTAAAGGCTTTGATCTCTCGCTGAAAGAGAGTCTCAGTATGTCATTTCCTTTTCCTTTTGATCATAGAATCACTTAACAGGACAGTAAAAATACATTCAGAAAGAGTTAGAGACAGATAGGGGTTGGTTCTCCTCTTTAATATCATGGGACTGCTGTGTTTGCTGTTTGTATTTCTGCTAGTTATTAGTAAGTTTATCCGAGCTGAGTAAACTATTTAAGTACAAATATATTTGTTGACATTTAAAATGCAATATTAAAATGTAATATGCTTATAATCGGGAGAATTGTTTTCTACCCAACAGAATCTTTAGGAGAAATAAGAATCACTCAAAATGGACGTCTTGATAGATCTGAACTGCTTATTCAACCGAACAAAAACATTTCTTTAAAATGTAAACATGATGATTCCAGCTACTATAATATGTACTGGTACAGACAGAGAAGTCAAGGTGACATGTCGCTTGTTGCTTTTTCTCTTGGAAAGGATACAGAAGAAATAGTTGCCCCATTTGAAAAGACAAAATACAAAATGAAACGTCCTGACATTAAGGAATCTTCACTGGAGGTCTACAGTCTTGTACATGAGGACTCAGGCGTTTATTTCTGCGCTTCAAGCATTGCACAGCACTTTACTAAACCAACCACCTGAACAATAACCTCAGTCTAAGCCACAATGAGCAGAGAGTTGAAATAATAATAGAAATAAAGGTGGTTGTAGGAAAATCTTGTAGTGCATGCATAAAAAAAAAGGAAATAATTACGGAATGTAATAATATCTATCGGCGACGCAGTGGCGCAGTAGGTAGTGCTGTCGCCTCACAGCAAGAAGGTCGCTGGTTCAAGCCTCGGCTGGGTCAGTTGACGTTTCTGTGTGGAGTTTGCATGTTCTCCCCACGTTCATGTAGGTTTCCTCCGGGTGCTCCGGTTTTCCCAGTCCAAAGACATGCGGTACAGGTGAATTGGGTAGGCTAAATTTTCCGTAGTGTGTCAGTGAGTGTGTATGGAGGTTTCCCAGAGATGGGTTGCAGCTAGAAGAAAAACATCCGCTGCGTAAAACATGTGCTGGGTAAGTTGGCGGTTCATTCCACTGTGGCAACCCTCGATTATTATAGGGACTAAGCCAAAAAAAAAATAATGAAAAATATATATCTAAATATCAACTGTAAATGTGATGAGATATATAAATATGAAAATAATTTAGTACCTCTTTATATTGATTGTTCTTTAAACACATTTTGTTTCTTATAAGTTATATTGCAATGCTATCCAATTTTCATTGTTTCTTATAATCGGGAGAATGTCTGTTGCTGTAGCAGTATGGTTTCAGTGACTGTCATAACCCTCATTCCCTGAAGGAGGAAACAGAGACTTAAGGCCCGTGCACACCGAGACACTTTTTGCTCGCGTTTTCTGTAGACCTTTAATGCCTCGTGACTAAATAAAGGGCATCAATGTGATCGTGCACACCAACGCACAAAACGCCAGGCATAAAAGCATCATTTTTAAAGAAACATCTCATGCTTGTTTTTTTGTACCTTCGCCACCATTCAGATTGGCACTTTTGTTCACGTGCACGGAGCTGCTGAAGTTACAGTAAACATCACTTGGAGGCGCTCAAGCGCAACACTGTCATTGCGAGTGCACATTGAAGAAGATGCCCAGAGGCGATAGGAACGTGGAGCTGCTTATTGCACTGGTGAACAATAATCATTTCTTCATCGCTAGAGCTGGAGCTGTTACTTGAACCATCCATGCTTATTCAAATCGCCAGTAACTTTAACAACAAGCGTGTCAACTTTCTGTCTTCTTCTGTGTTAAGCTGCGGTCACACTGGGCTTTTCTCCCCATAGACTTTCATTCATACGCACGCGAATGCATCAGACCGGAAATGCAGGGTCATGCATCAAGTTTCGCAGGTTGCTGCAGTGAAAAGTTCAAGCTTGGTGAACTCTGACCTGGGAAATCGGATCACTTGACTGCGTGAGACCAATCGAGGATCAAAACATGACCTCTCTGGACAGCAATTTAAAACATGGAGCAATCGCTCGCTTTTTAAAATGTCTAATCATCTTGTTTAATCCCCCTATTCGCAGCGCTGTGCGACAGAATTTTGAAAGCTCAAACTCTAGTGTGACTGGAGCTTTACAAGCGGGTGTCAGAAACTTAAAGTTGTGTAGCGCCATCTAACGTCAAGGAGTGATTTTTCATACTCTTCTGCTCGACGCCAGTGAAAAACGCTTGGGTTTGAATCCGGAAAAACATCCAGAAAAACGCTGACGATAAATGCAAACGAAAAGCGTCCCGGTGTGTACGAACCTATAAGCTGCGTCCCAAATGACACACTATACACTATGCACTTATGCACTATGTACTTATGCGCTTACACACTCAACAGCATAGTATATGTAGTGTATATGTGTATATGTGTAGTATATGTGTAGTGTCGTCCCAAATGGAACACTAATGTTTTTTTTACTAAGCGGAAATTCAAACCGTTTCCCTAGTGATGTTTGACGGTTGCCAAATTAGTGAAATAAATGACCAAACTACCAAATAATAACTGCCATGAGTATAACCGCATTCACCATCGGGAGGCGCTATAATCACTCTCATAGGAGAATTTTGCTTTCACAATCCAAAATAAATAAAGTAATCCAACATGTGCACCTGATAGCTCCGCCCCTTCCGCTATGTGAGCAAAACTGCGGTCATTGAGTGTGTGAAGTGTCTATCATTCCACACTTAATTTTAGCAGTTGAATAAATGCCTCATCCTGGTATTTAAAGTGCACTTATTCTTTTTAGAGTTTTCAGTGTGAACGCACTATTTACACTGTTTATGCTACAAAATGGCGTAGAATAGTGCATACGTATGCGATTTGAGACACACTTATTATATCGGAACGACATTATAGGGGAATTGCTAGATGACCAATCACCAATCATTCAGTAATGCTGTGGTTACACTAAAGTTTGAGCATGCGAAACTGTATGGAGTATGGCGAAAAGGGGCGGGATTAAACAAGATGTTTAGATAAAAAAGTGAGCGGTTGGTCCATATTTAAATTTTTGTACAAAGAGGTCATGTTTTAATCTTTGATTGGCCTCACGCAGTCATGTGATGAGATTTCGCAGGTCAGAGTTCACCATGCTTGAACTTTGCAATGCAGCAAACTGCGAAACTTGTTGCAAGAGCTTGCGTTTCCGCTCTGTCCCATTCGCATGTATATGAATGGAAGTCTAAGGGGTGAAAAGTTCAGTGTGACTGCGGCTTAAGAAAAAGGGCCAAAACATGCCTATGAGTTGGTAAGTGCAGCTCCTAACAGGTGCGGCTGCTTATAATCAGCTGAGTATATAGCCCACACCTAAAGGAGAGCTGAGGAAGCCAAGTACACCTAGCCTTCAGGTAGTGATCCAGCCACTATGGCAACAAGATCTAATGTCTCCATTTACTCTTCAGGGAACAAGGCATACGACAGCAATTAAGATGCTTGAAACAACATCATGGGGGAGTGTATGTAAAGTGCCACAGCAGATGGATCTGCCATGTGTTTGGTGAGATGTTTGCCAAGCAAATAGCGTGAGCGCACAAGCATCACCTAAGGCACAACCTTCTAAAATCTCCAAGCACTTGATTACCTGAATATGGAAATATAAGAATTTAGGGGTTCTATGAATCTTTTACCTAGCTAAGCTAAGCTGGGATTTTTGAAGATATACGGTACATCATGAAATCGGATGCCACTCGAAGGCCACACGCTCCACAAATAAAGAGGCTCAGTAACAATATTCGCATTTGGGCTAGCCATAAGATGATTAGCCGGTAAGGAAGACATGAGTCCATCTGAGGACGGTAAACTCACAGTGGCTGACTCTCTAGGGTTTGCCAGATAGGGAACTTACTAGCAGCGTAAAATACACGCAAACATCTCTGGATTAGAATGGCCTAGCAAGCATTTTTCAAAAAATTTCAAGCTTAGTTTTTCTCCAGGTTGGATGGTGTTACCCAGCACCTGAGAGAAAACCAGATCCACTTTAAGATTGTAGAATCTTACGATTTGTGTTCAGTGTCGCCCAGCTCGCAGCTGTACTATCTGTTAGACAGACTGTCTACTGTCTGCGTGCTAACACTCAAGAGCAGGCAACAATTCTTGTTGAGTGTGCTCCCACCCGAGGGGACTTGATATGATATTTAAGGGTGATGGCATCTTCTATCCAGTAAACCAAGCTCTGCTTTGATATAGAACCATAACAGACAAAGAGCTGCTCAGAGGCTGCAAACAGGACTCTGTCAGGAAATAGAACAACTCGGTGTATATAGTTGCATAGCCAAGTTTGAGCCACTGCAACAAGCTAGGCCAGCTGGATGCAGCCTTTATGATGCAAGCTGAGACTGCATCACTCAGCGATGCAATGTCAGACACAATGCACTCAATGGAGTGAGTGACGTCACTGTGACGGGTAGGGTTAGGGGTGGGGTTAGGTGAGCGCATTAAAAAGCATTGGATGCAGCTCAGATTGCACTGCACCAGGTCTGCAGCCAGACCCTTCTCAGCTGGGCAGCGCTAACCAGGCTGGCAGAGCCCGAACTAGTGGCTGCATCAGATTGACTGCTCCCACCCCAACTGGCCAGCGGTGAGATGTTGTGCAGCAGATGTAATTGCAGGTGGGATCCCCGGTCTTTCACTGGGAAAAGATCAGCTTTCCTCTTCTTTTGGCGACCTCTCTCAGGGTTGCTTCGTGGTACACTTGCCAAACTTGGTGGGTGGGTGGCGTCAACTCCCTGTGGGGAGCTCATCATGGCTGCTTAGCCGGTGAAATGGGCTGCAGTGGAGGACCAGGTCTTGAAGTCATAGGTGGATGCCCTGAGTGAGAGCCAAATAGATGGGCCTGGCAAAAAAGCAGTCTCAGAAGATGCCCTGTCCCATTGTGTTTGACTTCTCTTTCACTACCGAGAACTCCTGGGGGTAAAGTCCCAGACAGTGCCGCCGAACAGGCCTGCCTGAAGTATAGGCATGACTTTGCAAGCTTTGTCAACGTTGCGCATATCTGCCAGGGTAAGCTAGAGGTGGCTTTCCTGCACCACTAGTATGTCCATCGTCTTCCACAGGGCATGGTTGGTCAACTTGAAATAAATCTTTTGAGGAGGGCTCTGTAGCAGTATTTCTTTGGTGATTTGAATTTTGTTGCCTCCTTGGAGTGGGCTACTATCTATCACCCCAACTTTCAAGAGTTACAGGGTTTTAGTATGAGTCAATTGGAATGCCAGATTAGCCACAGAGGGCATGTAACCTTAAGATGTCAACTTTCCCACAGTACATGCTCAGTTGTTGACACTTACCACTGGGTTAATTGTTTGAATTTATAAAACCTAATTTAACAATGTTTGGCTTAGCATCCCAAATTGCATATTGTCAATGTACTACTTTAGTTCTCCCCAATATGGTCTGAAAATGAAAACAATTTGAGGATGAAAACTTTGACATGATGATTGATGAGGAAGTTCAAAAGATGTCCTTTAAAATATAATTATGATAAAGTAGTAAGTCCCAAAGCTCTAATAATTTTCTGTGAAACACTCGAAAGTACTTTTTTTTTCTTTATGAAAAGAGACTTTTGGGGAAAATTTGGAAGAAGCAGCACAAGTCTCAGTATGTCATTTCCTGCAGCTTTTGTTCATAGACTCCGTAAAAGAGGGCAGTGAAAATACATTCAGAGGTGGTAAGAGACAGCAATCCATTGGTTGCCCTCTTTAAAATCATGGGACTGTTGAACTTGCTATTTGTATTGCTGCTAGTCATTAGTAAGTTTATCTAGACTTAGTAAAATATGCTATTTATTTAGAAATATATTTGTTGACATTCAAGATTTGATATAATCAATTGTTTTCTGCCCAACAGAATCTTTAGGAGAAATAAGCATCACTCAGAATGAACAACTTAATAGATCTGAACTACTTCTTGAGCTGGACAAAAATGTTTCTCTAAAATGTAAACATGATGATGGCAGCTATTATTATATGTACTGGTACAGACAGAGAAGTCAAGGTGACATGTCGCTTGTTGCTTTTTCTCCTGGAAAAGATACAGAAGAAATAGTTGCCCCATTTGAAAAGACAAAATACAAAATGAAACGTCCTGATATTAAAAAATCTTCGCTGGAAATCTACAATCTTGTACAGGAGGACTCAGGCATTTATTTCTGCGCTTCAAGCATTGCACAGCACTTAAACTAAACCAACCACCTGAACAATAACCTCAGTCTAAGCCACTAAGCAGAGAGGGAAAATCATTTAAATATTAAATGTGTATGTATAATCTTTGGAAACGTACTCAAAGCCAAAATAAAATAATAAATAAAAATACAAATAAATAAAATTATGAATAAAAATATAACCTGAGTATACATTTTGAACATATCATGGACTTAGTCTTAATGTTGCAGATATTAAGACTGAGGAATTATATATTATACATAATACAACAACAACTATAATAATGTTATACTTCAGAAATATGTAGATAATAATAATAAAAAACAAGTAATAATAATAATAAT
>CAIGQZ010001535.1:1057984-1072148 GCA_903798205.1 Danio tinwini | reverse complement strand
ATATATATATATATATATATATATATATATATAATATTTATAAAAATAAAAATAATAGCAAAGAATGAGAGCGTATGTATGGTTCCTAGAGATGGGTTGCAGCTGAAAGGGCATCCACTGCGTAGAACATATGCTGGATAAGTTGGTGGTTCATTCCGCTGTGACGACTCCTTAATAATAAAGGGACTAAGCCAAAAAGAAATTGAATTAATGAATGAATAATAGTAACTGAGTACAATGGTGTTTTTTTATGTATGTTTGTATGTATGTATGTATGTATGTATGTGTGTATACAGTAATATCTAAAATGTAAAAAAAATCAACAATGAGAGTTAATAGTTTGATAAACTCCAAACTGGCTCTTACCAGTTTGTACATCGTACGTCGGCCATGTACGTCGGCGGACCTTGATGACAGGGTTTGAGTTCGGAACACTTCCAGAAAGCAGGTAAGACAAAAATAGAATCCAAATAATTTAATAAACAAGTAAATAACAAGGTCAGAATGTGGTAATATCTGAAAACGTGGTAAAAATCAGGCGAGGGCTTTCTGAATTGCTTTTTAAAACACTGTCTGTTGCTTTTAGGGAAGTGGGTGGGCGGCTCAAATGGTGCTTTTGAAAACACTATCGGTTTGGTTTAAGGAAGAAGGAGGGTGGGTCAGTCGATCGGTCAGTCAGTCAGTCATTCAGTCAGTCGACAGCGGCCTCTGGTGGATTTACAGGATAAGAGCGAATTGCACTTGCGAGATAAATTTGAGGTTCCAAAAAGCATACACAATAGTCGCTGGTGGATTCACGAAAACAAAAACTGAAAAAAAAAAAGTAGCTCCTGGGACGTATTTGGCACTCTCCAGAAATGTATATACAGCTACATTTTCAGAATGGGTTGCATGATTGCTTCACAGCAAGAAGGCCACTGGTTCAGATATTGGATTGCATGTTCTCCTCATGTTCACATGGTGTTTCTCTAGGTGCTGTGGTTTTTCTCACAGTCCAAAGACATGTCATATGGGTGAATTGTAAAAAAATTAATTTTCTGTAGTGCGTGAATAAAAGTGTATGGGTGTTTATCAACAATTGCCAGAGAAGTGGATTTAACTGAATGCAAGGAAAAATGATACATATGTATATTTATTTATTTATTTATTTATTTATATATATGTTCATTTTATTTTCAGCTTAGTTCCTTTATTAATCAAGGGTTGCCACAGCGAAATGAACCAACCAACTTATCCAGCATGTTTTATTCAGGGAAATACCTATACACTCTTGCATTCACACGCATACACTGCGGCCAATTTAACTTATTCAATTCACCTACAACGCATGTCTCTGGATTGTGGTGGAAGCCGGAGCACCTGGGGGAAACTCACACGAACACTGGGAGAACATGCAAACTCTGCACAGAAATGCCAATTGACCCAGCTGAGGCTTGAACCAGCGACCTTCTTACTGTGAGGTGATCGTGCTACCCACTGCGCCACTGCACCACCGTGACACCCATTTATATATATATATATATATATATATATATATATATATCTTATAATATCTTTCAATATTAATTTTAATTCTTTATGTTTCTTTTAATCTTCTTGTTTATGTATAGCACTTCGAATTATCCTTGTGTATGCACTTATGCCATATAAATGAACTTGCCTTGGCTTGCCTACCTTTACGTTTTCCAAATGTACAGTAGTCAACATTTGAAGTGGATCAAAGCCTTTCATCAAAGCTGCCCTAAACATGTTGGACAGCATGCATACAGTATTTGATTAAAACAAAACAAAAATGATTACCCAGACTCTCTGTACCCAACTTCATTTGAAAAACATTAGACAAATCGTTTTCATTTAATTAGTATTCCTTGTACCATCTGCACATACAGAACTGGAGACATGTTTATGTAAAACAGATCAGTAGCAATATTATCGATTGCATTTATTGCTACTGTGTTCTCTTCATGTGCAATAGCACCTCTATCAAAGCAGCTCAGTTTAATATAATTTGATCATCCTCTGGATTTAAGATCATATGCTGACCTCTGCAGGATGATATGAGTAACTTTTATACTGTTTTATTCTCTGTTCTACAGCAGCAGATGACATGACGAGGCAGTCAAATATATACAGTACAGTTCTCTATATTACACAATATTTATCACTCATAAACAATAATTGTATAATTGTTTGTTTGTGTTGTCTTTGTTAACAATATTTCTCTTGCTGCCAGACTGAATAAAATAATACTTTTGTTATCACACTGAAGGAGTAGTGACTGGATCAGTGGCTGCTCCAATGTGTATTTGCTGTAATTTGTCTTTCCTTTAATTTGATCAGAGTTGTTTAGTTGTTTTACTTTAAAAAGTGTGTAAACCTGTTAACTTAAAAGCAATAAGTTGACTTAATTTAAAATAGTGAGTAAAATCATTGCAACTTGCATTGCAATTATTGAAACTTACTTTGTATAGTTACTCACATAGTTAACTTCATTCATTCATTCATTTTCTTTTCGGCTTAGTCCCTTTATTAATCTGGGGTCGCCACAGTGAACTGACCCGCCTACTTATCCAGCACGTTTCATGCAGCGGATGCCCTTCCAGCTGCAACCCATCTCTGGGAAACATCCACACACTCATTCACACTCATACACTGCGGACAATTTAGCCTACCCAATTCACCTGTACCACATGTCTTTGGACTGTGGGGGAAACCGGAGCACCTGGAGGAAACCCACGCGAATGCAGGGAGTACATGCACACATCGTTAATTGACTTACTAATTTTAAGGTGGTAGCACGGTGGCGCAGTGGGTAGCGCTCTCGCCTCACAGCAAAAAGGTCGCTGGTTCAAGCCTTGACTGGGTCAGGTGGCATTTCTGTGTGAAGTTTGCATGTTCTCTTTGTGTTTGTTTCCTCCGGGTGTTCCTGTTTTCCCCCACAGTCCAAAAACATGTATTGGGCAAGCTAAATTGTCTGTAGTGTATGTATGTGAATGAAATTGCATGGGTGTTTTGCATGGAGGAAGCAAGAGACGCACTCTTTAACTGAGTTTATACTTGCTGGAAAATAAGAAACGTTGAGTCACCAGTTACAGAAACAGGGTCTTCCCTGGTGGTATTCTGCCGAAGACCTTCTGTGTGGATTTTGGGGTGTAGATTAATTTTAACTATTGGTCAAGTCAGACCTATTCTCTACTGACTGACCAATGACATGAAAGAAAAAGTGGCTCGAGAAGTTTTTTTTGTCTTCGAGCTGCTAATATAATGAGGATCTACCCTGAATAGACTAGGAATTGCACGCCTGGATCAAAACAAAAGCAAGCGAGGGTTGCCAGATTGAGTACAGGAGCGAGTGATTTAAACTCTTTATTCTAAATAAAAGCAACCACACGCAATAGAGGGAATATTTTCCATATTAAAAGGAGTTTTGGTTCTAACCAACACCTCATATTGATATATTAGAAATGGCTTCTATTTCTCACAGATGGACCTATGACAGTGATCACCTCAGGTAAACCTTGTGTGCTTTATTCAGTGCTAAATGTTAACAATGTGCGTTTGAATGCAATTTACAGGACATTTATTGCCATATACTGAAAGCAGCAGCAGATAGTTCACCTCTGATCTTGACAATACAATAAACCGTTTGAAACTGAGCACCTCCGCAAACTGATTGAAAATAATCATAACAATCCTAGATTTTTATTTAGCACCATTGCTAAATTAACAAATAATCAGTCATCCTTGGAACAAAATGTCCCACTGCATATTAGTAGTGATGACTTCATGAATTATTTCAGTGATAAAATAGAAGACTTTAGACAGAAAATTGAAGATGTTAAACTTTCTGCACCACCTTATACTCCAGATCCAGTAAACATTCCACTGAATCAAAATAACCTACAATGCTTTAAAATCATAGAACAGGAAGAGCTAGATACAGTTATAAATAGTTCCAAACCAGCTACATGTATGTTAGACCCAATTCCAACAAAATTACTGAAAGATTTGCTACCTGTTATAGGAGAACCTCTCCTTAACGTTATCAACTCTTCTTTAGCTTTAGGCCATGTTCCAAATCCTTACAAGCTAGCTGTTATTAAACCTATTATTAAGAAACCACAACTGGACCCCAGCAACCTAGCTAATTATAGGCCTATTTCAAATCTTCCGTTTATGTCTAAAATACTTGAAAAAGTTGTTTCTACCCAATTATGCTCCTTTCTGCAGATGAACAATATTTTTGAAGTGTTTCAGTCAGGTTTCAGGCCTCATCACAGCACAGAAACCGCATTAGTGAAAATAACCAACGATTTACTCTTAGCTGCTGACCAAGGGTGCATCTCACTATTAGTTCTACTAGATCTTAGCGCCGCTTTTGACACCATTGATCACAATATTCTTATAGACCGCTTATATTCTACAGGTGTCCAAGAACAGGCTCTTCAATGGTTTAGGTCATACTTAGCTGATCGTTACCAGTTTGTCAATATTAATGGACAACTTTCACAAGTAAGACTGGTAAAGTACGGGGTCCCTCAAGGATCAGTTTTAGGCCCTTTGCTGTTTACAATATACATGCTTCCCCTGGGGGACATTATTAGAAAACATGGGATCAGTTTTCACTGCTATGCAGATGATACTCAATTATACATCTCAACTAAACCGGATGAGATGTCTAAACTGTCTAAGCTAACTGAGTGTATTAAAGATGTTAAAGACTGGATGACCAACAATTTTCTTCTCTTAAACTCAGACAAAACTGAATTATTACTTATTGGGCCTAAATCCTGTATACAGCAGTTCTCACAACTTGACCTGCAATTAGAGGGATACAAAGTTAGCGTTAGCTCTACTATAAAAGATCTGGGTGTCATATTAGACAGCAATTTAACCTTTAAAAATCATATATCCCATGTCACAAAAACTGCCTTCTTTCATCTAAGAAATATTGCTAAATTGCGAAATATGCTATCCATCTCAGATGCAGAAAAGCTAGTTCATGCTTTCATGACTTCTAGGCTGGATTACTGTAATGCTCTGTTTGCTGGTTGCCCAGCATCCTCTATTAACAAACTTCAGCTAGTACAAAATGCAGCTGCCAGAGTTCTTACCAGGTCTAGAAAATATGATCATATCACCCCAATTTTATCCTCCTTACACTGGCTGCCTGTTAAGTTTCGTATTGAATTTAAAATATTGCTTCTTACCTATAAAGCCTTAAATAATCTAGCTCCTGTTTATTTAACCAACCTCTTGTTTCGCTACAATCCAACCCGCTCTTTAAGATCTCAAAACTCAGGGCTTCTTGTAGTACCTAGAATAGCTAAATCGAGTAAAGGAGGTCGCGCCTTCTCATATATGGCCCCTAAACTCTGGAATAGCCTTCCTGATAATGTCCGAGGCTCAGACACACTCTCACTCTTCAAAACTAGATTAAAGACCTATCTTTTTAGCAAAGCATACATAGCGGTATGACGCATGATGTGCCCCACACACGATTTTGCTTCTTGTTTATATACACTATGAACAGCAGCTACGCTAATTATTCTCCTTATTCTGTATTTCCACCTGGGGGTACTCATCTCGAGACCCTCAGACTATGCAGTGCCACTGATGCGATCCAAGACCAGCGACGAGACGATCCCAAGGTTTCCGGACCAGGCCGTATCCTGAGCTGCTGCTGTGGTGGTCATGATGGAGAGCATAAGACTGATTCCTGTGATGCTCCAAGGTCAGATGTGTCTTCACGGAGGTCCAGCTACTGCGCCTAGACTGCAGCTCTGCACAAGACGTTTGGCCATAGGAGAAATGGTCGTGCCCAACTGAGCCTGGTTTCTCTCGAGGTTTTTTAAATTCTTCACTTTCGCCAATTGGTGAAGTTTTTTCCTCGCCGCTGTCGCCACTGGCTTGCATGGTTCGGGATCTGTAGAGCTGCGCATCGATGGAATTACTCCTCAGTGTTTGGACTCTCAGTAGTGATTATTAAACCACACTGAACTGAGCTAAACTAAACTGAACTTAAACACTGAAAACTGAACTGACACTGTTTCAATTCACTATAAACTTCCATGTGAAGCTGCTTTGACACAATCTACATTGTATAAGCGCTATACAAATAAAGATGAATTGAATTGAATTGAACTGAACTTTAGAACTAAACACATATGAGTGATTCAGCATCTACACTTAATGATGTTAAAGAGGGTTAACATGTTTTAAATAGATTCTAAACCTTACCGTTTCATGAGTGAGTGCATATTCTGTGCTTCTGAATGACTGCATTTACATTTCTGTCGTGTTTCGTCTGGTGCAAACAGCCAAATTGAAGCTCATGAAGCCTGCTTTCAGCTGGTCTATTTTAGTTCCTCAAAATAGCAACGCACCAACAATGCGCTTTTCACACTGCAATCTAAAGCAGTGCTGTTTCACACTGCAATCAAAAGCAGTGCGTGAGCAGCGCGTGCGCAGCGCATATGGAGAGCAGAAGCAGCGTGCAGGCGTTTGCCTTTCACACCAGCTGCGTCTGCAGCACGCCGTTCTTCGGCAGCTGCTGCACAGATCAATCTATCTCTGTCTAGCTATTCTATCTAGTTACCTATCTCTCTCTCTCTCTCTCTCTCTCCCTCTCTCTCTCTATAAACAGAAGGGAGGCTATATATATATATATATATATATATATATATCTCAATATATATATATATATATATTTAACATGTGCTGGATAAGTTGGCGGTTCATTCCGCTGTGGCAACCTCGAATTAATAAAGGAACTAAGCCGACAAGAAAATGAATTAATTATTATTATAATTATTTTCATTTAATTTTATGTCAGGCCTTACTAACACAGAACACACTACCACACTAAAACTGTGCTGGTAATCTTACTGTACTCTGCGGAATGTTACATAAGGATGTGGGAGGAGCTGTAAACTATCAAAGAGACATTTTTAGGTGGAGGCATCTGCACCTGCCCAAATTCTCAGTAATCACAGAAATAGCAACATAGACTTATCCAGAAAGACATAAAAAAAGAACATGTGCAAGAGAATGATGAAAATTACTGATAAAACGAGGGTTGGGGGGAGAGCGGGGGGGGGGAGAGAAAGAGAATTTTTCGTTTTTGTATAATGTTTTAGCACCGTGGGGACAGGGGGCCACGGTGATACATTCCCATAGAGCCGCCGTACAAAAACCTCTCTCCGTTTACAGTCAATTCGATTCCGACAAACAATGCAAATAATGCAAAGATTTTAAATGGATTACAACAGTATAGATATTAAGCACATGTGGATCAATAATATTTTAATGATTCACACATTTTTATTCATATTATTGAAAGTAAATACAAGTTTGCGTACTCAAAGTTGAACTTGGTTGGATAATATCACCATTTTCGTGTAGCAAATCAATGTATTGGATTTGCATGCTTTTTCGTTATACTTCAATGTTGATGACAACTGCTGGAATTATGGACTTTTATTTGATAAAGGATAAATAGGAATTCCAATGCAAATTTCGGAGCAATCATTAACATTGTGCCTCTGGCTTACAAGCTTACTTTGGGAATGGAACAAAACTGACAGTTTTAGGTAAGTAAGGTGACTTGATTTTATTATTTGAATGCTTCTACTGACCAGTGTTCAGCAGACTAATAAACTAGTCTGGCGTATACCTTTCATTTAACAGCAGTAGGAAAGACACAGATGAGCTATTTGTAGCATAACTTGTGCCATAAATTAGTGAATATCGCTCACTGTGTTGCAATGCTTATTAAGCATACTTTGGAGCTGGAACAAAGTTAACAGTAATAGGTAAGAAACAAATTTACCTACATTAACATACAATAGCCAAAAATAATTGTAAATTAGGTCTGTCCAATATGGTTAGACTGTGTTGAAAATGCAGTGCAATCCGAACAATCAATTTGAGTCACAGTCATATGCTGTGCCAATTATCAAGCCTACTTTGGAGCCGGAACCAAACTAACAGTTCTAGGTAAGTAATACTCACTAAAAATTCTGTGCTGTTTCAACCCCATTTAGGGGTAAATATTGACAAACCCAGTCACTGGGTTGAATTTTAAAGTACATTTTAACCTACCTGTAACCCAACAGTTGGTTCTGTCTATAATTGATTCAAATTTGAGTTGAAACAACTCACTTTTTTAGACTGCTTCAGCTTGATGTTTGCGAATATACTACTGCGTAAAGGCTTAATGAGTTCATAAGTCAAAGCCACATGATTACAAATAATGAATATGCAAATTCATGAGAAGTGCAAAGATATTAAAGCAATGAAAAACAAAAATTATTATTATAATGTAGGAGTTATGTACACAAATTCTGGGTTGTCATAACCCAACATTAACTCAAATATATACTGAAAAATGGTGTTTCCTGTTTGTTCAAACGACTCTTTTAAAATGAGCTGAAACAACACAATTCTTGAGTTTTTTTTAGGGGACAACTTAATTGTTTTGTGTTCAATCCACTTAGATTTGTTAAAAATATAATAAAATAAAATAATAAGTTAACTTAGTTGATTTGTTTGTGGGGAACCAAGATCCAACATCGGGTTATCGTTTGAATAAATAAATCCAATTAAATCTTAATTACACTTTTGACCCAACATTGGGTTTTTTGGTAGAGTGTAGTAGTCAGAGTAATTTTAGCAGAGATCTGCATGCTGTGCTTTGGAAGCAGCCAGGCTTTCTTTGGTGATGGGACAAGACTGACTGTTCTCGGTAAGAACTTTTGTATAAATGTTAAAATACAATGATTCTGCCTCATAAAATTACCAGTGAGACCAGCATGAGTTAGCTGTGTATGTTACAAGATACAAGTTAGCGATACTGTCTTGAAACTCTGTGCTCAAACACGCAAGCATACTTCGGAAGCGGCACCAAATTGACTGTTTTAGGTAAGAAAAAAATGATTTTATTTAAAAATATTGTATAAATTATTTCCCTGAAAGCATCAAAATATCAAACAGCTGCTTAAGTAATATCTTTATTGCGTCCAATGATTGGGTTCTGTCAAGTTTTGGATTTAACAACATCCAGAATGTTGCCAGTGTGTTTGAAATTTGTTTAAATTAGCTTGCTTATAGTGAGCGAAGCTTGAATACAGATCGTAGAAAGTTCTTTAGTGGAGTTTTGTACAGTCAATTGGCATCAGTGTAATCAGTTCAGTTCTACATACTTTGGCAATGGGACTAAACTTACGGTGACAGGTAAGACTTCTGAAACACATTTGTTGGAGAGATATTATTATGTACAAAAGATTCTTAATAATTCTTATGGACGAGTCTGTAACAAGCCACAATTGACGCCAAAAACCTGGCACAAATCGTATAGATTTTATTAGTGCATATGTATGCTGTGTCAACTACTTCTCCAGCTCATTTTGGTCAAGGAACAAAGTTAACCGTACTTGGTAAGGAAAACACTTTATTTTATTTAATTGACAATGCTGAATCAAATACAGTATGTGGAGTTGTTATTTATTTATTTATTTATTTATTTATTTATTTATTTATTTATTTATTTATTTTTAATGAAGACATTGGTAAAATTGACCATACCTAACAAGCTTAATGCGTTCTGATTGAAGTGTGCACTATTTGTGTTTTGCAATGATTAAAAAGTGTTTAATTATTGTGGATTTAGTTGTGAGATCTGCAGTGGATGAGGTTTTATCTATAGCATAGAATCAGTGTGAACAACTACAATCCAGCATACTTTGGTAGTGGCACCAAACTCACAGTCCTAGGTAAGAAATATTTTAACTTCATTTTAGACAGCATCTTGTACAATTGCTAGAAAACCAAGAACAAAGTGTTTGATTTATTATAATGATTCACACTAAGCTTCAATAAGCTTTGCGCTTATCATTTGTAAATAATAAAACAGTAATAAGTAAAAATATTCTTCCAAGAAGTAGATAAAAGTGACATTTCAGATGGCTCAAAATTCACAGTCCATAAATTGGGGGGGAATTTTATTAATGCATATGAATGCTGTGACTTTGGTGCCGGTGCTCAAGCTTTCTTCGGCAATGGAACAAAGTTAACAGTACTTGGTAAGCTATACATTTGCAGTTATGTTTCTACTAAGTCTCTCATTGGTGAAAGGCAGTTTAAGAATTTAATTGAGTAGTCTATTGTCATATCATGTGTAAAAATTTCCAGAATTGTTAGCGTTCCTTAGTTTCTGAAAATAAAAACAAATGTAGAAAGATCTTGAAGAGGTTTCATCTGTAGCATAGAATCAGTGTGATCAGTACGACCCAGCATACTTTGGTGATGGCACTAAACTAACAGTTCTAGGTGAGTAAAATGAGCATCTTACTTTATAGAATCGTCAATTATATTTCATGTATGTGAATATGAGACCAGCATTTGGTGTCTTGAGTGAATTTGTAAGTGCACATGTGCACTGTGACACTGGTGCTTCTCAAGCTTACTTTGGCAGTGGAACTAAGTTAACTGTGCTAGGTAAGAAAAGTCTTTTTTTTTATTATATCAGATAACAAAGTGGCAACATGATCATGCATATAGTTGAGGTTTTAACTGTAGCTTAGAATCAGTGTGAACACTGGCAGTGTTGCATATTTCGGCAACGGAACTAAACTCACTGTTCTAGGTGAGTAATTTGAGTATTCTGTTAGATATGTCAGAATATGTCAGGATATTGCAGAAATGTGATTCACATGTTCTAAAATCTGCAGTGTATGTGAATAGTTATAAAGTGAGGACACTAGACATAAGTAATTTAATAAATTACTGTAGATAAATATGGTCAATATTGCAATTACTGAGCATTTAAGGCAAAAACGACTAGGATTTAGTGTCATGGGTGAATTTGTAAGTGCACATGTATGCTGTGCTCTGGTAGTTATCCAGCTTACTTCGGCAGTGGAACAAAGCTAACTGTTTTGGGTGAGATTCTTTAAAATAATCATGCTATTTCTCTTATATCTATTCAAGACATTGTATGGCATTTAATTGTGATCAATTTTAATTGATTTAACTGTAATATGTAACCACAGAGGTTGTCATTCTTAAAAAAATGAAGTTACATACGCCAGCATAAGTAGCATAATTCAAGATTAGGGTATTAACTGTAGCGTATAATCAGTGTGAACATGGGAAGCGAAGCACACTTTGGAGATGGTACAAAACTTACAGTTCTAGGTGAGTGATTTGAATAATGTTTATGAGCTTGCTAACATATTTAGGAACATATCCTGTCAATATGCTGTTACTTTTTGAAATCTTCCAGTATTGCTATTGATTGTAGTGTACCATATAGTAAATTAAGAAATGTATTTAAGTAAGTGGCCTATAGTTGATATATATTTTACAATATTTAAGTGTAAGTGAATTTGTTAGCGCACATGTGTGCTGTGCCACTGGCTATGGTCAGGCTTATTTCGGCGAAGGAACAAAGTTAACTGTGCTGGGTAAGAACATATTCTCTGCTTCTAATTTATTGACAGGTATTGATAATGTACAGTACTGTATGCATGTCAGACTCATTTATGTTCTTATTTTACATTAATTAAGCTCTCTGGCAAATGTAAAATCGCAATATGTTATTTAAAATGATTAAATTTGGCTGAACTGAGGCTTTTTTAGAATTTAATCTCATCTTTAAAAAATAACATTGGATCTAGTAGGATAAGTGGCACTGTTTCTATGGATCAAACCAGCGCTGAGGTTTTAATTGTAGCATAGAATCAGTGTGACCTCTGGTTATCCTGCATACTTTGGCAGCGGCACTAAACTAACAGTTCTAGGTGAGTAATCTCAGCGTTATGTTTAATTTTTAGAAGTCATTTAGGATTGCAGTGTAATCTTGTTTTAAAAGATGTGCTAACAGTCATTAAAATGTAGTCCAGTATAGCTGAGGTTTTAACTGTAGCTTAGAATCAGTGTGAACAGTTTTGATCCTGCATACTTTGGCAGCGGCACTAAACTAACAGTTATAGGTGAGTGGCAAAAGTTTAATGTGTGATATTTATTATAACCTATTCTTTACAAGGATATCTACAACTTAGGTTCTAGGCAGCGGAATGACTAATAGGTGTAATCCTCAAGTTAGATATCGTGGTCAAACTGTCAGTGTTTATTTTATCTCCAGTATAGTCGAGGTTTTAACTGTAGCTCAGAATCAATGTGAACAATCTCAGTCCTGCACACTTTGGAAATGGCACTAAACTAACAGTTCTAGGTGAGTAATTAAATTTCATATTTATATATTTCAGATTTTTTTATAGTAGATATCCAAACAAGAATATCTGGATTAGTTTAGCTCATATTTAAGAATGACAAAATAGTTCTCATATGATCTACAGTATAGCTGATGGTTTTAACTGCAGCTTAAAATCATTGTGAACACTGGCAACCCAGCATTCTTTGGCAATGGCACTAAACTAACAGTTCTAGGTAAGTAATGGGAGATTTCTAGAAGTTTGGCAACATAAATCCGAATGAATGGAGGTGTAAAGTTAAAGTTAGACGACATTCAATGTTTAAAGCGATCTCCGATATTGTTGAGGTTTTAACTGTAGCTCAGAATCATTGTGACACAAACTCAACCTGCATACTTTGGCAGCGGCACTAAACTAACAGTTCTGGGTAAGTAGTTTCAGTTTTATGCTTGGTGTTTGTAACCTAATATTCTGCTAAGTTATCTAAAATTTTGGTCTTATGAATTAGAATGACTGTAATAGGTGTAATATTCAAGTGATATATATAGTGGGATAAATGTCAATGGTATCTCCAGTATAGTTGAGGTTTTATATGTAGCACAGAATCAATGTGAATAATCGCAACCCTGCATACTTTGGAATTGGCACTAAACTAACCGTTCTGGGTGAGTAAAGGAGCTGTTCTGATATTTATTCCAAAAAGGTTTTTTCTATTAGATATCAAAAATAATGGTGAGTTTGAATAAGCGGACTCAATATATCTGAAGGAGTGTATAAGAGTCTCTATGTTCATATGATATGCACTGTCACTGAGGGTTTTAACTGTAGCTTAAAATCAGTGTGAACAATGCCAATCCAGCAATCTTTGGCAATGGCACTAAACTTACAGTTTTAGGTGAGTAAAACAAGCATTCTCATCTGTAAGAACTGGATTTTATTATTTGTTTAAAATTATGTTAATTTGAGTGGTTAACTTGTCTTTAATAATATTTGTAGATGTAGTAAAATAAGTGGGAAAATTCCCATGATCTGATAGTTGAGGTTTTAACTGTAGCTTACAATCAATGTGAACTATGGCGATCCTGCATACTTTGGCAGTGGCACCAAACTTACAGTTTTAGGTAAGGATATTTGTTTTCTTTGCTTGTGTCTTGGTATTAACTTTGGTTAATTTGTGTGAGAGAAATGTGCTAAGTAGCAAGTTAAACTAAATGCAAACTATATCAAGTGTGTTTAGGTGAATTAGGCAGAAATTCTGGCATACTGTATGTCTAAACATTTGCTATCTGAAATTGTTCATGATACTTATGGGAGTGTTTTGGAAGCTTGATATTTTACTTGAGAATAGTGTTGATAAGTCTTTACATGTGTCACTGAAACTGATATGGTCTATTCTAAGTGTCAAAATCATAATATAATCTGATTAAAATAAGAGGAAGAGTTTTACTGTAACTGTTCAACAATGTGAACAACAGACCTGCATACTTTGGTGATGGGACCAAAGTTACTGTTCTGGGTAAGAAAGTAAAGTTTTTTAAATAGTTATTTTTGAGTTGAGTTGTGTTAATTTAAGATAATTAGTGTCAGTTTTCAGTGTTCGGTCAGCATTAATTACTGAAAATACTAAGTAATGTATGAAGTAAAACATTAGCTTATAGTCCATCTAGAATGGCGACTCATGTTGTTATGCAAGATTATTAAATCATTTTATTGCATGCATTATTGATTTACTGCATGCATTAAATGTGATATTTTGTTCTCTGTGAAGTAAGATTATCATGAGGTTCATAAAACTGCAAACTGGCACATACAGATAAATTAGTTTCTTGCAAGGTTGTCTGTGGTTTTCCTGTTGCAGAAGCACATAAACTGTAGAAATTCAACCTTGTCATTACCATATTCCATCTGTGCACTACGCTGATTATATATATATATATATATATATATCT
>CAIGQZ010001535.1:1039992-1053260 GCA_903798205.1 Danio tinwini | reverse complement strand
TCTGTCTGTCTGTCTGTCTGTCTGTCTGTCTGTCTGTCTGTCTGTCTATTCATTATCTATTCATCCATCTATCTAATGTGTTGATGTTTATAGATACACTGTAATATGTCATGACAAAAAGTCAAGACAGCAGATCTATCTGTTGATTTAACTTGTTTTAATAAGTTCATCAGATTTCAACAGTTTTTTTAAGTTATGCAACATTTAACTTACAGTTTTTCTCAGTGGCTTTGGTGCATTTCTCACAACACTATTGACATTTGCACAACACTTAATGCATTTCTCAAAAAAATTAGTCATTTGTGCACATCATAGTAGCAGTTTCTCATTCCTTCCAACAAATTGCCAATGCTTTTGGACATGCATCAATTGCTTTCATACAACTCTCTGCTGTTTGTAACATTATTATTTGCTTATGTCATGTCAGTCAAAATGAACTAAACTTGTGTATGCTGAATAGTCATTCCATATAAAACTAATAGTCCTCATTTCATTACTTGAGTCATTACATACAAAAATGTTGAACTAGTTGTCAAAATCTGTCAAGCTAATTTTATTTATTACAAAAAACTGTAATAGTTTTAGTCAGTTTGATTGATATAAGTTGAGACCCCTAGAAAAGTTAATTTGATTCAGCAAAAAAAATTAAGGCAGCAAATATTTTTACAGTGTAGATTGATTATCTACCTATCTATAGATTCTTGATTGATTGACTGACTGACTGGTTGATTGATTGAAACAAGTATTTTTGATTGATTGTTTATGTGTCATCTGTTTTACAGGGTTCAAATGGGAAGTAATGACTGAATCATCTGATCGTGACGGCCGATGGATTCTGGATTGATGGAGTAATCAAGAAAACACCATCAGATAACTCCATCCAGTATAGAAGATGTTGTATATATTGAGACTTTTTTATTTCATTGGTAACACTTTACAACAAGGTCTAACAGTATTTGTTAATAGTATTACAATAAACAGCATAAATTAGTATTAAAGTACAGCATTCATTTACCTTTGTTGATGTTGGTACCGTTGTTCATTGCACTGTAAAGCATATCCATTAGCTAACAGGCTTCATATTTTGTGATTAATTTATGGTTTATTTATGGTTATACATTGCAGTATGGGATCTTAATCTCTGCTATTTCGCCCTTGATAGTAAAAATTAATCAGTGAAAAATCCAAAAGTTACTTTTATAGAGTAGTTTGAAACAATGTGACCAGTTTTTGTATCGTAATTTACATTACCATCCTAGGCAGTATATCAATTCAAACTATGTCCAGTGGCGGTTCTGGTTTTAAAAGGCACACTGTGCGAAACCACCCCAAACATACCCCATCCCCCAAGAAATAAAGACACTATGTGATTGACTTTATACATTTTGTAAATATTTAAATACATATTTTAAATATATACATTTAAAAGAACTATTATGAACACATTTAAATATATTGTTTGATTTTAAATAAATATATAGGGATTATGCCGAAAAGAAAAGGAATGAATAACAATTTATTATTATTATTATTATTATTATTATTATTATTATTATATAATTATTATTCCAAATAAATAAGACATCAATTCTAAATGTAACTGAAAAACAATGTAAAGACACAACTGGAGTAATATTCTAAGACTTTTGCATGAGTAATGATTATGAAAGTCTTATAGAATGCAAAAAAAAATATATGTTTTATAAAATTATCTGTTGTCTTAGACCCAACTCATGGCAGAGAATTAATGTTATGAAGTCTTACCTCCCTGACTCATTATCCCCACTCTCTGCTTCATAGCCATGCTTAGTAACATCATCATATTATATAAACTTCAGTTTTGTTGACTTGCATGTTGATGCATATCGGCGTGCATGTAAACAACTGGGATCAGGATCAGCGTGTGTTAATGGCTTTCTGCGCACATGCATCAATTTGTTTTCACCAGCGTTGCTTCGGTTGCACAAAAAGAATAACAAACTTGCGTGTGCAAAAGACGCCAAATGTTAATAGATTTACATAAAGTAAATCTTATCTCAAAGCTTTTACTGGGGCACTTTTTTTTGCACTGTTTTTCCATGGCACCCCCAACAAACGGGCAATCGCCCGTATTGCCCATGCCTAAATCGGTCAACAACATTTTCAAACTGCTTAACACTAAAACATTATAAAAGGAAATATTAAGATCCTATAATGCAATTTAAAAGCATAAATCTGAATCACAAAATATGTAAGACTGTTAATTTACAGATATTTTGTTACATTGTGCTGGTTCATTAGTTCACTGTGCATTGAATGTTAAGAAATGGCTATGTATTAAAAATGACTAAGGTTAAGAAAAGCGGTAGAGACATTGTTTGCTTTATGTATGTAGTTAGCATGTTAACTAATTAAACCTTATTGTAAAATGTTACCATTTTATTTCAACTCTGTGTTCTTTCCTAAATATCTATCACAATGAAAATATGCTAACAATACAGATCATTGTTAATCTTAAAATATAGTTTCTTTTTATTTTATTTTGCTTATTTCCTTGATATTTTCTTATAATTTGATAGCGTAGTACTATACTTGTAAAATAGACTAACTTAGGCAAGACAGATATGAATATATTGAAACATTTTACACACTGAACGTTACTGTACTTTATTCTTTTAACTTGCTTCAAACTTAATAAAATTCATAATATATGGAAACAATCCACATGGCAAATTTTCATTTATTTTATAATGCACATAGAGCACTGATACAGTAGTTTTTCTTTTTTAAATTACACTGTAAAACCCAACAGTCAACTTTATCAATCGAGTGTAGTTAACTCAAATATTTACTGGAAAGTTAATACTACTCATCTGAAAAGAGTTTTGAACTTAAATACCTGAAATTAAATACCTAATTATTTAAACTTAAATGGAGTAAGTTCACAGTATTCATATAGATTTTTTTTAACTCAAATGGTTTGTAGCAACTGGTTTCCTTAAAGAGTTTGAGTTGCCTTAACTTATTGGGTTTTACATGACTCAGTTGCTTTGAGTTCTCTTCATTTATTGGGTTTTACTGTACTTCAATTGCTTCGTTTACTCAAATGCATTAAGTTCAAAGTACTTAATAGGATTAGTTTTCGAACTTAAATGGTTTGTTGCAAACGGTTTCCTCAAATGGTTTGAGTTACTTTAACTTTTTGGTTTTCACAGTGTATTATTTTAACGATAGTGTCAAAGCTTTGGGAAATCATCTGTTTGCTTCCCAAGGAACGTCATATGTTTGATTACCAAGGAAGGTGATAGGTTTGAGTCCCAGAGAACGCAAATACGTTTGATTTGAAATTTGAAATGATTTGAAGAAAAACCTCATATATGTTGTAATTTGTTGGTTATATTCTCTAGCTATCCAATGTGGCCTAGTGAACACACTAACACGTTCTCATTATAAATCCATGTATTTGGGTGTGATATTATGAAGATAAAACAATCCAACTTTAAAATAAATGATTTATGCATTCTTTTCTATCTTCTTAATAAAACTGAACGCTGCAAAAACACATCTGTGCTAATTTAGGCTCCACCAATTAATATAATTGGAAAAAAAAATTTGACAGTTTTAAGATCATTTTACTGAATGCTGCCTAGCTGAACTTTTGTCTTTCTTTTCAGTTGGACACACGGTTTACTGAAGACATTGCTATTTGTATAGTTATTTGATACAATGCACTTTACATTATAGTGCAGGTCTATGTTTTCACATTTATCTGCATTCATTTATTATGCTTCTATTAGAAATGCACATCATTACATCTGTAATCCTTCTGTTGATCATACGTACCTTATTGATTCTTGAGAAGACAAAGCAGTGCAAAACTGAAAAAAAGTACACTCAAACGCTTGCTGTTTGTTTAAACTCCCTATTTAAAAGCTGAAACAACACTAATCTTGAGTTTTTTAGGAATAATGTTCAATCTGCTTAAATTCCTAAAATTAATAAGTTAACAAATTTACTTCATGTTGTCCTAACACTAATTGATTGTGTGAAACCATATATTTTTGAGTCAAATGAACCTACATAATTGTATATTACAGCTACTGAGATACAATTTAATACAACCTTCTAACTTTTTTCCCTTGCCATCACTTATTGTCAATTTCTTTAGACATTTAAATAGCAATCAAGATGTTTTAACATTTCAAAACACATTCTCATGTTAGCAGACAAATTGCATTTTCGCACGTTTTTTCAACGAATCAGTATCTAATTGTATTATTATCAAAATATTTGTTTGATGAAGGTGGCACATAGAATAGTGTTAAAGAAATCATGCATTAGTAGTCATTACTAGGGCCAGACAGAATCTGCTGACATTTTTTGCGGAATGATTTTAGGATTATCATAGCTAAAACCTTAATATATGACATAAAAATAATAGCTTTTAAACTTTTATGTAATGTTTACAATGCAAATCCATCTAAATCTACTTATTTGGTAAACAAAGCAAGTGTTTCATATAATTTATCTACTAAAAGACAAAAAATATTATTTTACAAACTATTGTAAATAAATTATATGAACACTTTCATATTAGTCAATAATTATACTGAAGTCAATAAAAAAACTGAACAAATATAAATTGACACACATTTACACAAGTAAATAAACAGACGACGGGCTAAAAATCTGCGGAAATTTGCGAATCTGCAGATTCCGTGTGGGCCTAGTCATTACTATAAAATACATTGAATCTATTAACTACTGTATTAAAACAAACAGTGAGTATGTTGTTTCTCAAGATTCACATTTACGCCTTTTTTTTAAGATTTAGATTCAGATTTTTATTTTTTCTTATCTGATGGTGTTGACATTTTAGGCATTCCTTTCACAAAACGTATGGAGTTTATGTACTGTACACAGCAAAATCCTCAGAGTAAAATTTACTCAGTTCAGAGAACATTTGGTCCCTCTCTAAACTGAGTAAAATTTACTCAGCAGCAGAGTTAAAGTTAATGAGACAGTGATGGTGTTAATTAGGTGATGATTGAGCACTGATGATGAACAACTGCTGCTAATAAGCAGAAACAGAAGAGAAACAGCAGTGGCTTTGCTCGTTGCTTACCTGATTGACTTTATTTCTGTCAGATGTTCACAAAAGTCCATATGAGATTTATTGAGAGTTTTAGTTAGTTACATTTTACAAAAAAAAAAAACAAACAAACATGTTTTTTCCCCCGATGTCACCACCATCGAGAAAAGTGGTTGATTTACTTGGGGTCTTTGACTCGATTTCAATTGTTTTTTCCGTTCTTAAGTGTAAAGAGAGTAAATATGATCAGGTTGACTGATTCTGTATTGATTCTTACTCTTGAGAAGAGTTACAGTATTAGAGGTTATGTTTTGACTTTGTAAATTATGTTTAAATGATGGTTTATCATATACGAAACAAAATTCAGTGTTTTTCAAGAGAATGGACCTCAGCTATGGTTTTATACATTTTTTAAAAAACACATTAACCATCTGAATCACTTTAGAGACGCAAACATCAATAATCAGCGTATCTATCTCAACAGTGGTTAGAGATTTTTTTATGGCTGCAGTGTATGCAATCATACAACATTCATCCATAGTTCCCAGCATGCACTGTAGGGGGAAAAAAAACTCACCATAGTTGAGAAGCATACGCTGTTTCTTCATGTTTTGAGTGTTTCAGATGTTCAATGTGTTTTATGATCTGATAAAAGTATTGCTGAGTTCCATTTTCTTGATACAGTGCTACTTTTGTGATAAAACAATATTCAGATTAATAGGTTAAAACCAATTTTACTGATTTGACCAGTGACTAACTCACCACAGAATCAATTATCCAGAGCACAATTGCTCTCTTTATAAAACATTTGCCACAATACACTATCTGGCAAACAAAGAGAAACTAACATTAGTAATCGAGTCAGAGTCCAAGTAAAGCAACTACTGTTCTCCTCAATGGTGACAGCTTAAAACACAAAAAGTGGTGTTTTTTTATTGTTATTGTAAAAAATTACTTAGTTCTTAATAATATCACTATATGGAATTTTGTAGAGTCTGGCATAAATAAGGCCAAACAGGTTGTTAATAAGTAAAGCTGCTGTTTGTAGAGTTGCTTAATGATGCTCTGCTGAAATTTTGAGAGATTTGATGTGTTTTATTTCAGTTTATTTCATCTACGACTGTGACTGAAGTCAGTTGTAGTTTTATGTTTCTCTTCTCTGTTTCTGCTTATTAGCAGCAGGTGTTCATCATCAGTGCTCAATCATCACTTAATTAATCCCTTTACTGTCTCATTAACTTTAACTCTGCTGTTGAGTAAATTTTACTCAATTTAGAGAGGGACCAAATGTTCTCTGAACTGAGTAAATTTTAACTGAGGATTTTGCTGTGTAGTAGCCATTTTTTTCTGTAGATGATACAATCTAGCTAATACATAAAATCAAAACATCCTCACAAATTGGATGGAGGTGGTAATATTTTAGTCATTCCTTTTACAAATCGTATGATGTTCACGTACTGTAGTAGCCATTTTATTTTTAGTTTTTGCTGTAGATGGTAGCTGCTAATACAATCTAGCTATTACAAATGAAAAATTCTAATAATTTCTTCAGAAATTGGATGACAGTGTTGACATTTTAGGCATTCGTTTCACAAAAGTTATGGAGTTTATTCACTGTAGTAGCCATTTTGTTTTTCTGTTGATGCATTGTAGATCTAATAAATGTATAAAATGTGAACACAACCCTGAAATCATGAATTGATTTGATATGAAACATCAAGTGTTGCTTTTGATAAAATAAGTTTATTTTTGCACAAGTTCCTAGCAATACCGGCCTAAAAATAAGCAACTTTTCAGTTTCAACTGGTCTTAATTAATGACAGAGTAGTCAATCTTTAGGAAAATTATCTAAACTATTTAGAATTTTTTGAATAAAATGCTAATGGTCTAACCTGATTCAATGATTTATGCTAAGCTAAAAGTGAACTCGAGCTGTTTAACTCTAGGTGACTTGTAAAATGAGCCTATTTCAAAAAAGTGGAGTGCTCTGTTAACCATATTCAACTTTCTGCACAAAACTAGCACAATAAGTAAGCTTATTTGATACAAGTACATAATAGTTAAAGACAGCACATATACTGTAGAATATAGAGATACTAAAAATGTATTACTATCATAAATATTGCGTTATTATTAACAAATGAAGCAACAATGTATCTGAACATTATGTAACATGTCAATATGCAACAATAATACACTTTAATCATGAGAACATTGCTAGGTGCAAGAACTTAAGGTGCAACTGAGCTCATACATCCACAAAAAATGAATCCTTAATGTTTACTTTTTAAACTGAACAGTTATTACAAAAAAATAAGGTGACAAGTATGGCTTTAGCATAAATTCTCAGTAGATAGTACTTAATATGAATTATATCAAATTCAGTGACATTCATGCACTAATCAGCCCAAGAACGATCGCTTTTGATTGGTCTTGGCTCCATTTGCCTATTTAAAAAAGTACTCTTAAAAATATTTCACAAAAACATTAAACACATTTCATTGTGCTATAGGTGCTGCTGAAAGAGGCCTCTCTGAGTAACAGCTGGGAGGCCACTATGGCTTTTGCACGGTCTCAAACTGAAAAGGGGCCCCAAAAAACAGTGTACCATTGCCCATCATTAGCTGTTAGTTGTTGAGGTTTAGGTAATGAGATATATCATCGTGTACTAGCTACGCAAAACTAGAATTTGGAGAAGGAACCAAACTGACAGTTTTGGGTAAGTTAGAATTAATTAATCTTTAAAATAATATTTAAATAGACATTGTTTAAATGTCGGATTGTATGATGTACAGTTGAAGTCAGAATTATTAGCCCCCCTCCCTTTGATTTTTTTTCCCTTTTTTAAATATTTTAAAGAATTTTTCACAGTATGTCTGATAATATTTTTTCTTCTGGAGAAAGTCTGATTTGTTTTATTTCAGCTAGAATGAAAGCAAATTTTTATTTTTTAAAAACTATTTTAAGGTCAAAATTATTAGCCCCTTTCAGCAATAAATTATTACGATAGCCTACAGAACAAACCATCATTATACAATAACTTGCCTAATTACCCTAACCTGCCTACCTAATTAACCTAGTTAAGCCTTTAAATGTCACTTTAAAATGTATAGAAGTGTCTGGAAAAATATCTATTAAAATATTATTTACTGTCATCATGAGAAAGATAAAATAAATCAGTTATTAGAGACGAGTTATTAAAACTATTATGTTTAGAAATGTGTTGAAAAAATATTCTCTCCGTTAAACAGAAATTGGGGAGAAAAATAAACAGGGGGGCTAATAATTCTGACTTTAACTGTATAAATATGGCATGCAAATGAATCAAAATTGGTTAGAGAAAGCAAAAAAGTACATCCACAGACCCCTGAAATATGGTTACATTCATGCATCATTTACGTTACGAGGTTTTCATTTTAATTTCCTACTGTTTTCATAGTTAAAGATTATACTGTGTATTTTCAGTAAGTGAATGATGGAACAACATATGTGTAAATCAACAGTTTTTGAATTTTGTGATTTTGTTTTTAATTCATAATTAATTTGTATTATGTGGCGCTGGCCCTTTTTTTCCGTCAACTTTTGATGCTAAAGAGTTTGAAAAAGTGACTTCTAATGACATTTTTAATAGTTTAAAGTGATTCATTGTCTGGCTAGGGTAAATTATGACATAAAAACCTGGAAATAAACTGCCAGTACAAAACAATAAATTACAATACATTGTTTCAAACTAGTAAAATGTCAGTAAAAGTCACTTTGTTAAATTGCAAAGTTGAAATGTTACATCAAATGTAGGTAAAGCAGAGATCAAGGTCCCATAATGCAATTAATAATTGTAAATAAATGAAAAACACCTAAATACGGAAACTTAATTTGCTGATTTTTTTATATGTAGAAGTATCTACTTAAATGTAAAAATAGATGTATTAAAATAAGCTGCATCTTTTATGAGCATAAAACAGCATGAAAAGCAAAGCATCTGAACAATAAAATTCATGAAAAAATAACAATAACAGGATGAATTAATATCCAACAATTTAGTACATACAGTTGAAGTCAGAATAATTAGCCCCCCTGAATTATTAGCCCCCTGTTTATTTTTTTCTCCCAGTTTCTGTTTAAGGGAGAGCAGATTTTTTTCCAACACATTTCCAAACATAATAGCTTTAATAACTCATTTCTAATAATAGTTTGTTCTGTAGATTATAAAAAAAGAAATTGCTTAAAGGAGGTAATAATTTTGACCTTAAAATGGTCATAAAAAAATTAAAAACTGCTTTTATTCTAGCCAAAATAAAATCAATAAAATTTTCTCCAGAAGACAAAAATATTAACAGACATACTGTGAAAATTTCCTTGCTCTGTTAAACATCATTTGGGAAAAAAAAAATAAAAAAGAAACAAATTCAAAGGAGGGCTAATAATTCTGACTTCAACTGTATATGCAATAGTTATAAAGATTGTAGTGAGTAACCACATAGTTATTGTTGTGTAATAAATTTAATTATATTTTATACAGTAGTAACTATTATATAATGATAATCATAATGGTCCAATTTTTCTTCTCAAGCCACAAATGTGACTGAACCTAAGGTCAAGATCCTGCCACCTTCCCCAAAAGAAATCTGTTCTCAGAATAAGAAAGATAAAAAACTCTTAACTTTAGTGTGTGTGGCGACTGGCTTTTATCCCGATCATGTAAGTATGAGCTGGAAAGTGAACGACAAAGAGAGAAAGGACAATATATCAACGGACCTCATAGCCATACAGGACAAGACGACATTAATGTACAACATCAGCAGCAGAATGAAAGTTTATGTCTCAGAATGGATGGATCCCAACAATAAATTCACCTGCACTGTCCAATTCTACAACGGAGATCATTATATCAATGTCAGTTACACCATCAAAGGTCAAAAAGGTTTGTACAAATCCAATCAGCAGGTTATTGTGATTTAATGTTTGAATACATATGCAAAAGCATGAAATGCTGCTTTGCCATTGCATAATTTCATAACATTTTAAAATCTAGGAAAATTATTTTACACTGCAATAACATTTCTGAACATTACACACATACACAATAATTATATGCTCTGTAATATAATTTTGCACTGCATGTATACAGGGTTATGGGAAGTGTCTGTAAATTAACTAGATAATGAAAACTGTAAAATGGCATAATAAAACTTAACAGCAAACAAAATGCAGCATAAAATAAGCATGCATAAATATAAGTGCATTGCACCTAAAAATAATGTTTATTTCTATAAAAGACATTGATATTATTCAAAGATAACACAAGTAAAAACATAATGCAGTTTTGAAATTTTATTATTAAGAAGAAAAAACTAACAAAATCCAACACTACATAGCCATGTGTAAATAAGTGCTTGCTCTTAAACCCAATAACTGTTATGCCACACTTGGCACCAACAAATGCTATCAAGCATTTTCAATAGCCTGCAATGAGTCTGTTACTGTGGAGGAATTTTGGCCAGCTCATCTTTGCAGAATTTTTGTAATTCAGTACCATTGGAGGGTTTTTGGAGCATGAACTGCCTTTTCAATGTCATGCCACAGCATCTAAATTGGATTCAGGTCAGGTATTTGACTTGGCCACTCCAAAGTCTGCATTTTGTCTGCAAACAATGTTTCACACACACACATATATTATACAGTTGAAGTCAGAATTATTAGCCTCCCTTTACATTTTTTTTCTTTTTTAAATATTTCCTAAATGATGTTTAACTGAGCAGGGAAATTTTCACAGTATGTCTGATAATATTTTTTTTCTTCTGGAGAAAGTCTTATTTGTTTTATTTCAGCTAGAATAAAAGCAGTTTTAATTTTTTTATGAACCATTTTAAGATCAAAATTATTAGCCGCTTTAAGCTATTTTCTTCTCGATAGTCTACAGAACAAACCATCATTATACAATAACTTGCCTAATTACCCTAACCTGCCTAGTTAACCTAATTAACCTAGTTAAGCACTTAAATGTCACTTTAAGCTGTATAGAAGTGTCTTGAAAAATATCTAGTCAAATATTATTTACTGTCATCATGACAAAGATAAAATAAATCAGTTATTAGAGAGGAGTTATTAAAACTATTATGTTTAGAAATGTGTTGAAAAAAATCTTCTCTCCGTTAAACAGAAATTGGGGGAAAAAATAAACAGGGGGGCTCATAATTCAGGGGGTTTAATAATTCTGACTTCAACTGTATATATACACGCTATGTAGTTTTGGATTTTGTTTTCCCTCAATAATAAAAACCTTGTTGTAATCAAGTAATAATAGCGCTACACAATACAGTATATTTATAACCAATATAACACATAATATGACACATATGAATATATGAATAACCAAAGCAATGAATCAGGTATTTTTGTGCACGTTTGTTTTTTTAGTTAAGCCCAAGGGATTGAAGCTGATTGGCTTTGGCTACATCCTGTTCCTCAGCAAGAGCTTCTTGTATGCACTGGTTGTGTCTGCTATGTTCTGGAAACTCAAGGTAATCCCTGATAACCATTATATACATCACCTTACCCATAAAATATGAATCTAGAATAAATACTGCTATGTTCTGAAAACTCAAGGTAATCCCTGATTACCATTATATACATCACCTTACCCATAAAATATGAATCTAGAATAAATAGCTGAATGTTCAGATACAGTACATATGATTCCATCATTTTACTTCCCTGCAGTTTTCAACAAAGACAAAAGAAATTCCAGAAGAGTGAGATACATCGAATCTGTCCAAAAATCTAGAGGCCAGAAGTTTATATATATATATATATATATATAAAATATCATATTGTTTAAAGTTGTTGTATGTTTAATATTAATATGTTTAATATTTGTGCATACTCTATACACTTTACCAGATTGATTTTAGTTCTATTTTGTATGACTTAAAATAATGGATTTATACATATATATATTTTGTTCACTGCTTTGAATAATAAACAAATAAAACTCTCAAACCACAACACATTTTTTTTTATTGTTTATCAGTCACACAATAACACATTAGTGTAAGGCATTGCCTGAAACTACTGTCAGAAATGAACAGCTAATTATCAGAAATAATTTAGGTAGAATCCAGCAGAACTTCTGCTATGACTAAAATATTTAGCATTTTCTTTGTTTGATGAGAAACAGAAGGCATCTGTATACAGAGTGTGTTGTGCAGTGGAAAATCTGCACTTTTGGAAAGTGTAGGTTGTTATAGTTATTTAAAAATCTTCCACTGCAATAAGGGGAAAAATATGTAATGCTTTAAACTGTATCACTCATAATGTGAGCTTTTCTCAAAATTCCTGGAACAATGCAAATTAACATATTGAGTATTATGTGACTGAATTAGGAAGACAGCAGGTTGATTTTGTAAATACATGACATTTTCCAATAGGGTTCCATTAGTTAATGCCAGTTAATGTATTTACGAATCAAGCAATGCAGCATTTATTAATCATAGTTAAAAATGTAATAATTCATTATGAAAATTAAACTAAATTAAAATCCAATATATCTACAGCTTATTTTTGTAGAAAAAAAAAAAAATTGACAGCCTGAAGCTTTATTTTGCAAAAATAATCACCTAGGTGTAAATTATCCAGCTTACTACACCGTTACTTGCCACAAAAGTAAAGAATCAGATACAAAAGACTGATTTGAGCTGTAATCATTTATTAACTCTTTAAATTAAGTAAAGCAGACAATCATCTAAATGACAGACAAGCATCTAAATATGGATATGAATACTCTTACTAATCGGCAAGATGTTTTGAAATATTTGGATGAGCTTGTGTTATTAGTTTCAGCATTTGATTTCTTAAAAATTACATACTTTTGAATGCTAGAATTGACCAGTCAGAGTCAAGTATTGTTGAGAACCATGTAATAACATTAGTTAATGCACTGTGAGTTAACATTAACAAACAATTAATGAATTCATTTGAATAAAATTGCAAAAAAATAAATAAATAAATAAAAATAAGAAGATTGTCTGTAATTTAGATGATTGTCTGCTTTACTTAATTTAAAGAGTTAATAAATGATTACAGCTCAAATCAGTCTTTTGTATCTGATTCTTTACTTTTGTGGCAAGTAACGGTGTAGTAAGCTGGATAATTTACACCTAGGTGATTATTTTTGCAAAATAAAGCTTCAGGCTGTCAA
>CAIGQZ010001535.1:1014621-1039222 GCA_903798205.1 Danio tinwini | reverse complement strand
CAGGGGGGCTAATAATTCTGACTTCAACTGTATATATATATATATATATATATATACAGAATGAAAGTATAGTTCCTAGTCATATTGGCCTAGAAAATAGCAACTTTTCATTTTCCGTCGTTCTTAGTACACAATGTTTAACTTCAGAATTGTCAAGCTTTAAAAAATAAAAATAAATCTAAATTGAACTCTTTAGTCATTTTTGAGTGAAATGCTACTGTTCTAATCCAATTCAATGATCTATGCTAAGCTAAGTTAAAAGGGCTTCTGCGAAACCCAGAAATTGACTGAATGGATTCAAAGCTCCTCAAACGCAGATGTTTAAGCATAAGGGAGTTGTAAAACAACCTTAAAAAAGTTTTAAAATAAGTGAAGCATTCCTTTAACTGACATTTAACTAACAAACTACAAGAGAGACCATTAGAAAATGATCAATTTCCCTGGATTTAACATTCGTAGTTTTGTGTTTGTGTAATTTTAAAATGTAATTTTTGTCATGTTCTGTAATAAGAATTTCTCCAAATTTATGTTAATATTTTATTTAAATGTATGTTTTTTTTTATTCATTAAACTTAATACCAATGTTTCAGATGGGTTAATAAATCAACATTTGGTTAAATAACCCTGAATTCAGTCACAATACATGAAAATATTTGTTATTGTGACCTATTTTAATTTTCTGATTAAAAGAAGAAGAAGAAAATGGCCTAACAGCAAATAATTGCATCTCAGTCATCTATTATTATATCCTAACAAAGTATACATTAATGAACTACTTTTGTGGTCTAATTTTCAATAGCTAATCAAACCCACATTTAATAAATCCAGAGAAACTGAATAGTCTCTTTATTTTCTCCATAGCTGTGTATATTTTTTTTTTCTTGTCTCCTGTCTGTAAATTAGAGAAGAGTTTTTCTAGTGTAAATGGTGCATTGCTGCAGGTTGCTGTATCTGAAAGCAGGATGTGGTGTGTGTTAAATGTGCGCAGTATAGAGGTGTCGGGGAGGATGTGGTCTGAGCGTTTTCAACATGTTCAAGCTCAGTCTATGCATCTTTCACACACCTGCTGCTGCACACAAGCCTCAAAACCTTTGAACGTCTACAGTCTACAACACAAGGCATCAGAAAAGAGCTGTTGGAAACTGGTGCAGAGCTGATTCATATGTGGAGTGTTTACATGTTATTTGCACCGCACACCCACCCATCTGGCATGTTTTTTTTTTTTTCCTGAAACATTTAACTCTTTGCTGTCTTAGGGGATTTTGTGGCCATGGAGAAGTACGATGTCCTGACATTTGTGCCTTTTCCAGTTTCTCATAAATATAATAATCACTAAAGTTTGATGACATTGCATTCAGCACAGTAATATGTACACAGCATGCATGTACAAGTTTTTAGTAGATTTTGAGTATTCATTGAAATAAGAACAAAATTAGGGAGTAAACATGTTTACTCTAAGCTTTTGCTGACTAATTGAGAAAGGGTATACAGTTTTGACTCATGCATCATGTATCAGTTGTTCAGTTTGAGTAATATAAAGTCTGGAAAGCATTGCAATTTCTAGTGTTCTGATTAAGCTTCTGTAAATTACTTACATATTAAATTACATAGAGCAAATGAGACAAAATTGAAGAAATATTCCATTTTAACACTTATAACACTATGGGTCCTATCATACACTCTGCAAAATAAGGCACAAGACGTGTTTGCCCTGACATGTTACTATTTTCAGATCAATGCAACCCTAATTTTCCTGTCTTCCTGCCACATTGTTTAAATAGTAAATCCATTTGCGCCACTTTGTGGACTCATGGGTGTTCAGGTCTAGAAAAGAGGTGTGTTAAGGCGCATTGTTGGCGCATTGCTATTTTGAGGAACTAAAATAGACTTTGCATTAGACCAGCTGAGAGCAGAGCAGGTCTAAAGTCCAGCGCAGAGCGCGTTAGTTGAGCGCCTCGCTTACACATTGCTTAAAACACGCTGAATGTACAGCAATACACAAAAATCTTTATAAAGGATTAAAATATTACAAAAAGTATTACTTTCTACATAAATATAAAAACCACTGCCTCCATGCCTTCTTCATCTCGCTGGGCTTTTTTCAGTTTATTCACGACAACTTGCTTTTGTATAATGTTATTATTATTAGTATTCTTATTTATTATATACATATTTATATTTCAAGAGTTCCCACTTAGATATGCTTAGCATTTAAGCAGGTTTGGCATGCTGTCCCGGGAGAGAACCCTGAGCTCGGAGATACTTGAGCTCAAGGCTCCCGCCCGGTCAATAAGCATATCAGGGGATCCGAGATCAGGTAGGTCCTGAGAGCTCCCCCTAGAAAATGGAGGAGAAGGAGGAGATGGGGTGGAAGGGGGGATTCTTCCAAAACGAAGATAGAGCAGTAGGAAGAAAATGATCCATGTAAAGTAAGCTTGGATCGTTCTGATTGGATTATTACAGATTACAAATGAGAAGCCAGACGTGCTCAATCATATCACGTGCTCCTCTCGAAATTAGTTTGTGAAACTTCACTTGTTTTATTAAAAACAAGCTTAGATTTGTCCACTGTTCAGGTTTTGGACCATATGGGGCATAGCATATGTGTTTGGATATAACTCAGTTTTTGACCACACTTTGTTATTATTGTTCATGTATTCAATAGTTTTGAAACAAATCTTTGTGCTTAACAAACTAAATTAATTATGTAGGCTTAAGGATGTCTTCAGTGAGTGCATCCAACACGTTTCCTTATCCACAAAAGAGAGAAAATGAAAGTGAAAGTAAAGGCAAATAGAGGAGGCACATTCTTTATCCTCGTGCTGCAGTAGGTCTGTTTAACTGTTTTCTCGCTAGTGAAGTGTTCAGATTTTACACTTACAAAGTCCGCCATGTAAATAGCAAATGCGCCATAGTGCGATGCAACTGAGTCTTAAGGTAATGTGAGATGAGACTCTGATTAATTTATTCTCAAAACACACCCATAACTCATTAAGAGAATAACCTCAAACCTGTTATGCTGCGTTCACACGAGACACGGAAGAAGTGTCAAGCGCGAGTGATTTACATGTTAAGTCAATGCCAAGACGCGAATAGACATCCTGCGGCGTGAATGATGCGATTCACGTGAATGAATCGGCACGTGTTGATCATTTTGCGCAATTGACACGCTTAACTTCAGCGGACATTCGCGCCGCATTAACCTATCAGAAGCTTTCTCTTGTAGGAGCGTGCTTATGATGTAGCGCCTGTTGTTGGTGTCCCGGGGGAATATCCTCCTATCGACACCGGACAACAGTTCATTAAACTAGGCTCGGCTCAGTCGTAAGCATCGCTAAAAGCCTCCATAATCCAGGATAAGTTTCTGGAGGAGTTTATGAGCTCACAGAGCTGGGTGCATCTCTGAAAGGATCTAGTGGACTCGAAACAAATCGACACTGTTTTTCAGTCTTCATAAAGCACATAAATACAACTATTCTCTCAATAAAATACATGTTAGCCATTTAGCAATAAAGCTACAGTCACCGGGCAGACTCAAGCCCTGCCCATCACGCAAATTCGCATCTGTTGCTCAGTGAATTTGACGTGCGAATGAAGTGGATTTTAACATGCGAATGAAGCGATTAAACTCAAAATGTCTATTTACGCACGAATAGCACAGTTTATCTGCACGTTCTGCATCTGGTGTGAACACAGCATTAGACCATGCACAGGGGCGCAGAGCGTATTTTTCCGTCCTTAAAATAGCAAAATGGATTCAGACACACCCTTAATGCTTTTGCGCCCTGCGCTTTAGACTTTGCAACTAGATCATTAGAGCCCTACGACTTTATTATTAAACTTTCGCTCTGCTTCAAATCGCATGTACAGAATCTATTTAGCACTATGAAGCGCATCAGCTGACAGTCACGCATCGCTATATGACTGTTTTGGGGTTGCATAGGAGGAGCGATGGCACATGTAATGAAAAGGAATAGGAATCCCGCCATTTTTATATTTATTTCAAAGTGTTTTCATGCCTAAACAAAGCAAAAGCACAGAACAGATTTACATTTAAGAGCAAGTATGGGTTGCGTATAGGGAGGATTGGCTCTTTATTGTTTATGGCCACCCTTCAGAGAAAGACTGAAAAGTTAGTAGACTGCTTGACAAACTCCTTTTACTCACATACTCATTTTTTCTCTGGTTTCTTGTTAGAAAATTTATGGAAAATGTTGAGTAAAATGTGACAACTTTTGCTGACTTATATTACCAGTGTGCAATTTATTTATTTAATTAAACAAAATAAAAAGAATTACCCAACAGTCTCTTAGGAGACAGTCTACTAATATGTTAATGACATGAAACATATTTAAAGTTACAGTTTAGTCAACAGAAGGAGACCATTAGAGTATCCTGATAGTTTTTGTACAGCTTTCATCATTATCTGTGATACTGTGTGGACTGGCTGCACAATACCAAACAGCAGAATCACTTGGGGTTACATTTTTGGACTCAAGCACTATCTGAAGATCCACTGGTCTGTTAGATGAAAAATCTCCCATGCTTTTTGGATCCATGATTCCCACACCTAAAGAGGTGAACATCAGTTTGAATCCATCGCCTGGAGTCCAGCGGTACCAATACAGGTTTGGGTTAGCACTGCCTGTGGTGAAGCAGGTGACCAGCAGTGGTGAATGAGGAGGTAGAATAACCTCCAGTGGCTTTTGACTGACCTGAAGTACCTGACCTGAGTAAAAAAAAAAAAGAATAGTTAATTAAAGTCTTTTAAAATAAAGACAAAAATAAATAAATAAAGTTGGTTTTGAGGAATTCTACAGCTTACACATAATGACAGGCCATTGTAAATACACCAGAACAATAACAAAATTTAACCGCATCATAAAGACTTGAAGTTAGCAATGTCTTTGAGGCTTAAATGATCTTCTGTGCCTCTAGAGGTGGAGTTGGGGGGTGTAGTATGGTGGATAAACATCTAGCTTGGTAATTGAGGAGGAAATCCTACCAGCAATATGCGCTTGTGAACGAGATTTAAGCCTAGGTTGGTTGTGTGGAATCATTAACACTAGTTTGGGGACAAATACAGTACTTATTGTTAACTAATCTTTTACCATGCATGTTACTAGCATTTGCTGTTTATTAGTACTTATTTTATTTCACATAAACATATATTTGGATGACTTAATCATACCCCACATCTAAATTTAACCTTTAACATTTAATTACCATTAAGGCAAGGCAAGTCTAGGCAAGGCAAGGCAAGTTTATTTATATAGCACATTTCATACTGAGTGGCAATTCAAAGTGCTTTACATAAACAAGAATAAAAAGACAAGTATAAGAAAAAAAACAAATAATAATAATAATAATAAAAACGGATCAAAATGTTATAAATATATGAAAAAGAAAAGAAAGACACAGTAGTGCGATCTGTGGAACGTAGCACACTGCTCATTTAGTAAAGGCACAGCTAAACAGATGTGTTTTCAGTCTTGATTTGAATGTGCCTAATGTTGGAGCACATCTGATCATTTCTGAAAGCTGATTCCAGCAGCGAGGGGCGTAGTAGCTGAAAGCCGATTCACCCTGCTTTGACTGAACTCTTGGAATTTCTAATTTATATGATCCTAAAGATCTGAGTGATCTATTAGGTTTGTATTCAGTCAGCATATCTGTAATGTATTGAGGTCCTTGGCCATTTAGTGATTTATAGACAAATAATAATACTTTAAAATCTATTGTAAATATAACTGGGAGCCAGTGTAAAGACCTGAAGACAGGTGTGACGTGCTCTGATTTTCTGGTTTTGGGGTGCGCTTCCCAAACAACCACGTAACTCACGGCTGAACTATCATAGTACAAAGCATCGTTTGGGAACAGAACAATGTTGTGACGAGTGTTTCCCAAAACCCGTAGTTTCTCTGTCACAGATCCATCGCTTAAACCACGTTAGTTATAGCGTAAATTGCCCATAGTAATGCTCTAAACGGGGTGGAGTAACTACTTCTTTAGAGAAGAACCACATAATTTCTTTGTGCAAATTATATTGTTTTACACAAACACGCATTTAAAATAAAATCCGATATTAGTTTTGGTAAAAACATGCACTCGTTTTCCTTTGCTTACTTTACTAATATTATTGAGAAATTGAACATTACATATTCTATTCTAAAACATAAAATCACTTACAAAAGCTAACACTATTCTAATATCATATATAAATCATATAAATAAATAAATAAATAATGAGGCTATTATACATATGTTTACTTTAATAATAATATTAATAATTTTGATGATGATGATGATGATGATTATTATTATTATTATTATTTAGTAGGATATTGTTTGTTTATTTATTTATTTATTTATTTATTTTTTTTTTTTGGTCCAGAGGTGTTGTTTCAAGTGCTCAAGATTGCGAATGTTTGTTGGAGCAATGGATTTGGGAAACAGCAAATCAACAAACTATGTTTGTAACGACGGAACTTGCGACCTTAGTTGGCTAACGATGGTTTTGGGAAACGCACCCCTGGTCAGAATCCTGGCTGCAGCGTTCTGGATGAGCTGCAACTGTCTGACTGTTTTTTTGGGAAGGCCAGTGAGAACGCCGTTACAGTAATCCACCCTGCTGCTGATAAAAGCATGAACAAGTTTCTCTAAGTCCTCACTGGAAATCTGATTCTTGCAATGTTTTTGAGATGAAAAGGCAAAAGTTATATTTAACGCAGCAGACAGGTTCCCAAAGTTAAGTGTGTTCAACTTTACTATCGATAAACCAGTTTGAATGTACTTTAAAAAATACATTTTGCTTACTGAAATAAAATAAAATAATATTCTGGGAGTTATTTTCTTACTGTTCTGTCATTTAAGTACAGTAAGGTATAGTTAAAGTGCTTGCATTTAGGCTCTCATTGTACATGAAAGGATACATATTTATGTATACCAGCTTCTATGGTGTTATTAATTTGCCAATTTGTCTCGTGAAAATTATATTTAGATTTTGTTACTCAATATTTTGCAAACCTTATATATGCGGTATTTCAAAGAATAGCTCACCCTGCACTTGGAGTTTCTTTGTTCTGATAGACACTAAAGACGATATTTAAAAAACAGAAAACCTGTAACCATTGATTTTCGTAGTAGGAAAAAAACAAATACAACGTAACTTAGTGGTTACAGGTTTCCAGTTTTCTTCAAAATAGCTTATTTTGTGTTCAACAGGAGAAAGAAACTGTCAGTAACTGATAGAGTTTTCATTTTGAGGTGAATGCTCCCTTTTATCTGCAACTATCTTTTCCAACTTCGAATGACAAACATCTGACGGAAACATCTACTTGACACCTACTGACATCCTTTTACTTAAATGTCAGAACAGCTCAATAACAAACACGTTTTTGTCTTTGGTGCATAAAAGAAATAATCATAAATGGTTTACAATAATAGTTTAAAGGTCATAGTTTTAACAATACCCTAAACGTGTTCTTTACTAGATTTTTTAATACAAAAAAGTCATGTGACACCATGTTTCCTCTTATGATAAATGAGATTATATAGGTCTGTTAGCTGCTTCCATCCCTATAACATTAGTAAACTTATATGTTAGCGCCATCTGCTGGATTCATGTCTTATTGCGTCTTAAATGAATTGCACAGTAATATATTTGCATCTAACTTTGTCTGCTCAATTCCATTGAAAGACTTCCAGTTTGCTGTAAAAAGAGTTTTCACTCAACAATTGTCTTAAAATTCACAAACAATTACAAAGAAAAAAAAAGATATTTTGCCATGTTTTTTTGAAGTGGAATTTGATGGTTCATTTCGCTGTGGTGACCCCTGATAAATCAGGGATTATGCTGAAGGAAAATGAATGAATGAATGAATGAATGAATGAATGAATAAGCTGAAGGATAGTGAGTATTATAAAAGTATGTGACCTTTTTACTGCAGGGAAGAAGACAAACCATTCACATTTTATTTGGACTTTTTTCTTTTTTGTTGTATGAAAATATTTGCATGATTTGTATTTTATAATTGGAAACTCTGAACATCAAAAGGAGGGATTTTAGAGACTGATTCTCTGTTTATCATCTTATTTCAGCTGGTTTTTGTACAGCGGTACAGTAAGTCTGTGTCACTGTGCTCACTCACTGCACACAAATACACACCGCTGTCATCAGCCTGCAGGTTTTTCACTGTGAAAGATCCATGTTCAGCTACCGTCTTTGTGGCTGAGTATTTATCTTCAGAAAATTCACCAAAGTCTGGTTTATAGTTTGTCATTGTGAATGCAATGAGTTTCATTGTCTCTCCCTGCCGTTGTCGAAACCAGTACATGTAGAAATAAGTTAAATCATAACTGTGACTACAGTTCATTGTTGCATGTTCACCCTTTGGAGCCCACAATACTGGAGTCTGTGTAACATCACTGGCTTCTGCAAAATAATCATCAAAAAATAACAGTTTTAGCTTACATTCTTATTTAGTTATTTTTTAGTGATGTTCAAGTAAATTAGTTACTTAAAGATATCTACCTGAAGTGTGTATCAGAATTGTCAGTTTGAGTATTATTAGTACAATCATGTTAGCTTTCTGGCCTCAGTATGTGAGAAATGTCATGAACCCCAAAGAAATTCACAAGACCTTTGGTTGGGAGGGGCAAGATGTGACATCACTGTGTTCCTTTATGTACATTATGATATATGAATGATGTTATAAATATTAATCAATTCCCTGTCTGGTATATGGAGATGAAGTCAATTATAAAGGCTATACCTAGAGCATATGTGTCAAGTACAAGGCCCGCAGGCCAAATGCGGCCCGTCAAAACATTTAATCAGACCCGACAACAAGTTTTGATAATGAAGATCAAAGTGGCCTGTGCTCGCTTTAAAGGGCACCTATGGTGAAAAATCTACTTTTCAAGCTGTTTGGACAGACATATGTGTAGGTATAGTGTATAGACCGTCATATTAGGGTAATATAAACACACTCAGTCCTTTTTTTTCAATTCAACAACATAAAAACGGTGGACCAATTGGAGCGGTTTTGAGATCGTAGGAGTCTCTTGACGTAGAACTTGACGTAGGAGTGCGATCCCCCCGCCCACTGAATTGATTGACAGCTGCGTATTAGCATGTCTCCGTAGTAACTTGTATAATCATATCAAACAGACACAGGACCAGGACGTGTGCAAACTAAGCAACCATAAATAAAAGTCTGTTCAGTTTGCTAAGATCATCAATCATCCTCAAATGTGATCAAGAGTGAGTTTTACAAGTTTAAAATGTTTTAAAACAGTGTATGTTTTTAATGAATTACAGCCATTTATTTCAGATTTACTTCATCAACACAGCCGCGTGTCAGAACAATCATAAAAGACGCTTCAATCCCGGTTTGTGGACGTTAAATCAGGTTTATTTTGTACATTAACATAACAGATATCCATACAGCAGTGGATATTAACCTGTATCCTGTCACATTTGCATGCAAAAACAGTGCAAAGCTAAACGCGCGCTGTGTGTGTTTGTGTGCGTGAACTTTGTAACGACATTGTGTGTGACTCATCCTTGCAACTCCACAACATGCATCAGATACTTATTGGTAAGATTCTTACTGTAGTTTCTCCTCACAAACGTTACGTGAGATCTTATTCCTTCGTGTTTGTCTGTTGTCTGACGCAGCCGAGGGAGCCGCTGCCAGGCACGTGGAAACGGTGGGCGTGAAGGACTAGCCTTAAAGGCGCAGTACACAAAAACCGCTAGCTTATGCTAAATGCTACAAAATAGAACCTTATAAAAGCTATAATAAAAAAATCTGATGGGTGTTTTGAGATGAAACTTTACAGACACATTCTGGAGACACAAAAGACTTATATTAAATCTGGAAAAAGTGGTAACCTAGGTGCCCTTTAAATATTAGGTCTGTGACAATTACAGTATTGAGATGCAGGTGGTGCTGTTGCGCTTCACCCCACTCGCTAATTTAGACTTTGCACATTACGCTTAATGTAAACAAGGTAAAATATTTCTGGGACTAAATTTAGCACAAGCACACGTTATGTCTATGTTTGGGAGAACATACTCTATAATGAAACTGACCAAAACATCCCACAGATCCTGCCTCACAGACCATTATGTCTGTGATGAAAGTAGGCATGGCAAGGAACATTACACCTAAAATAGATGAGATTGTTTCTATGAAAAGATGCTGGGTGTCTGGTAAGAGTAAAAAAAAATCCCTAATTTTCTTAGATTTGGTATGTAAGCCCAGTGCAAGTTTTACTTTTTTTTTCCGGCAACTCAGCTGCCAGAAATAAACTGTAAAATTAAGATTTTTTTTACGGTTTATTTCCGGCAGCTGGGGTGCTGGAAAAAAAAGGTAAAATAACGGCCGTTAAATGACAGAAACTTAGTGTAAAATAACAGACATTAGATTGCAGAAACTTCCTTAAATTTAAATTTCTGGTAAATTTCTGTAATTCAACTTCAGTTATTTTACAGTAAATTTTTGTAATTTAAAGGCTGTTATTTTACATTTTATTTTCGGTATCCCTGCTGCTGGAAATGAACCGTAAAATTACGATTTTTTTTTTACAGTGTAGTAAACAATGCACGAAAAACGAACATTTTTTTGGGGTTCAATAATTGCTAACATTATATGGAGGAAAACATGGTTATTACCTCATAAATTCTGTATTCTTAATAAAATAAAAGAGGTGCACTTTAAAATTTACTTTAAATAAATTTTACTTTAATATTTACTTATGTAATGCACTTTTATCAAAATATTGTGATGTTACTGATATTTGCACATTTTGTAAGAATGAGTGTGAAGATATTTGTCACTTGTTTTTTTTTTTTTTATGCGATGTATCATCACTGTTTTGGAATAGTTAAAGTTCATATTGCTTTTCCAAGGTTAATATGAGTGGTATTTTGCACCTTAAGGACGTTATTTGTTATTTTGAAAACCAAAACAAGTCGTTAGAAGCCACTGTGAACTTTTGTATACTTGCTGGGAAATTTCACTTTCACAAACAGAGGTTCCTTTAAAAAAATCCAATCTTTATAGACTTGTGAAATAGAACATTTAATTAAATCACCTTTATTTAATTTGATTAATTGATGTTAATCAATTTTAATTAATTAATTTGATTAATAGATTAATTGATAATAATATTTATATTTTTTTTAATTGAATTATTTATTTTAACTTTTTTATTTTTTTTATTGTATTATTGTTTTTCTTTTTATGTATTTTTCTTTTTGGTTTTGCTCTTTAGCTTGTGTATCTAATGTGATTATTGTGTAAAAAAACGGTTCTCTTTTACTGTATTCTAGGTTGTAATATACAGTTTCTTGAAATTAATTTTAAAAAGATATATGAATGATGATTCGTTTGAATTTAGTTTAATCTAGAAATCTATAATTTAGAAAATCAAAAAGTGTACAGTAGAATTGTGAACTGGGTGTGGCAATAGTAAAATAGTTAGTATTGTTACCATTGAAAGGTTTTTACTGGTTAAAGACACATTCTTTCAATTTTAGGTTAATCTAGTTTTGTCCTTAAATTTAGTTTTTTTTTTTTTTTTTTTTGCCAACTCAATGAGGGTACGAAAATAGTATGTGTTAATACAAGCTAACACAAATTAATAACTTAAATTTAAGTTGATAAAGTAGTTTACAACATTAGGAAATAGATGCTGCTGCTAAATAGTTTGCAATATTTTAATGTTCAATCCAACGAGAGCACCTGCTAGATCACGAGCTCTCCCTATTGGCTTGATTAAAATTCTAAATCTCGGTTTATTAAAAAATGGCATGGCTTGTAATGGGGGCAGACACAATAGCACACGCACACACTGTTTACCATTTTTGCATGTAGTGTAAACATGACATAGATTACAATTATGTTTAAATGCTGTAGAAAATTTTCAGCGAGTAAAAAAATGCAGTTATTTATTTAATTAAACTTGGGGAGAACATGCAAACTCCACAAGAAATGTCAACTGATCCAGCCGGGGCTTGAACCAGCGACCTTTTTGCTGTGAGGTGCTACCCACTGCGCCACCATGACACCCAGTACATGCTATTTTACTAGTTATTTTGGAGGTTAGTATTCAGCTTAAAGTACGATTTAAAGGTTTAATTAGGGCAAGGTTAATTAGATAAGTTATTGGACAAAACTTGTTTGTTCTGTAATATTTATAATATTTAAATATACGTTCACAAAAAATGTCAACCATATGGAAAAGATGAATCCCCCCCCCACCCACCCCCCGATATTTTAAATGCTTTTCCTAACCAGCAGATAGCAGAATTGTGCATTGGACTACTTGATCAATTATCAAAACAACTTGCATTTAGTTTAGATGGCCATTAATCTATTTTTCTTCTAATTAAACATAGATTTTATATGCACAGTTTATACATTTTATAGGAATTTTGTCCTCACAAAAATTGTGGTGCAGTTGTGGGTTAGTCTACAGCTTATCAATCACTCTGCACATTTTTGGGCCAGAATAAATCAGGACATTAAAGGATTATTTAAAGCATGAAACACGTTTCATTAATCAACAACCAACACTTTAAAATCAAATGTTGGAACAGTTGGCGGTTTATTCCGCTGTGTCGAGCCCTGATAAATAAGGGACTAAGCTGAAGGAAAATAAATAAATGTATAAAACAAGCTCAGGATTCACAAGACTAAGTGTAAATCAACTTACAGAATCCAAGGCTTCTCATTATTGGACTGTTCGAAATGCTGCTGTTTTTTACAGCTTTGCTTAACTGAGCTGTAAAACTCTGTGGCTTTTTTGAGTGCATTTCATTTTTTTCTAATTTGAAGGCTGTGTTTGTTCTGATATTTGTTTTTAATGAGTTCTGCTAACGAGAAATCCCCTCTGTTCTTGTAATCTTGCAATTAGTTTTCTTTAGAGTTCACAAGATGTTCAAAATGTCATGTCCTCAAAATTACTTTAACAAAGGCTGGTGTGAATTTCACCTTCTCTGTGTGGATCTGAATGTTTCCAATTTCATTAAGAAAGAAAGAAAGACAAAACTAGGAGAGGGAAATCAGAGCATTGTGTAGCTCAACCTTTTATTTAATGTTAACAACCTTATTCAGATGTTTTCAACATTTAAATGGGAAAGAAATGAAAGATTTTGTAATTTATATGAAGTTTTTTTTCTTACAATTATTATCAAGTAGTTTGCTTATTCCTGTCAATGTTAGAACTGCACTCTTAACCCAAATAGCTGACTTTACTAGAAAATTGTGTGTAAACCTGTTACCTTAACCATCTATGTTTTAACACAAGGTGAACCTAACAGCCCTACACTGTTAAAAAACAAACAAACAAACTTTGTACAATTTACAGTAACTTACTGGCAAATTTGGTTGCAAGTAAAACTGTAAATTTACAAGCACACTTACATTTATAATTACAATCAATTGCAATTAATTAAAACCATAATCGCCAGTAAGTTACTGTACATTTTACAATAATGTTTTTAACATAGAACTCAAGCTTCTATTTTAATTTTAATTCAATAGATTTCCATGCAGTTTTCTAGTAAAGTCAGCTATTCACATATACAGTGGGGGAAATAAGTATTCAACACGCCATCATTTTTCTCAGAAAACATATTTTTAAAGGTGCTGTTGAAATGTTCACTTGATGCACTTGAAATGTTCACCAGATGTTGGTAACAACCAAAGACATACATATATTATATGCAAAGAAAACAATGTTAATTAGTTTACAAATTAAGTTATGCATAATAAAATGAATTGATGCAGAGAAAAAGTATTGAACACATGAAGTAAGGGAGGTGTAGAACAGCAGTGAAAGCCCAGACAGCAGCTGAAACCTCTCAGAAGCTCTTCAGCAACCCTCTGCCCTTCCTTGTTGTAATTTATTATCAGCTGCTTCAGTCAAACATTTACATGAGCATGAGGATGAAGATGAAACCAGGGTGGACATTTCACCAACACAATGATCCAAAACGGCTGCATGGTGACACAGTGGGTAGCACGTTCGCCTCACAGCAAGAAGGTCGCTGGTTGAAGCCTTGGCTGGTTCAGTTGGCGTTTCTACATGGAGTTGTAACGGGGAGTCTGAGACAGTATTATAATCCATATGCAGAAGTTTATTAAGGGGCTTAGGCAGAGACATCAACGTATAAACAGGCAAATAGGTGTCAACATGTAAGCTGTCCAAACCAATCGACAGACACAAAGGAAAATCCAGAAGACGTTGAGATGCAGGCAGAAGTTCAGTGTAACAACAATCAGTCCAAAACAGATCAAGAGGGCAAAGATAAAAAACGTACGTGATCAAAGCAGGCAGGGTCATACACAGGATAGCAGTCATGAAAGTCACTTGGAACAACGCTTGGTAAGGCAGGTAAACTGGCAATACTTCGCAAGGAAGCATGACCTGAGCTCTCACTGAAATACAGCACAAACAGGAAGTGAGCGCAGAGGGAGCGAAACTGAGTCAGTAGTTGGGCGAGGGCTCCCTCTGCTGGCGTGGCATTACAGGAGTTTGTGTGTTCACTTGTTTTCTCCGGGTGCTCTGGTTTCCCACACAAGTCCAAAGACATGGGGTACTAATGAATTGGGTAGGCTAAATTGTCCGTTTTGTGTGTGTGTGTGTGTGTGTGTGAATAAGCGTGGATGGATGTTTCCCAGTGAAGGGTTGCAGCTGGAAGGGCATCCGCTGCGTAAAACTTAGGCTGGATAAGTTGGCAGTACATTCCGCTGTGACGGCCCCAGATTATTAAAGGGACTAAGCCAAAAAGAAAATTAATGAATGTATGATCCAAAACATTCAAGCCACAGACACTCTCAGATGCTTTCAGAGAAAGAAAATCAAGCCATGGAATGGCCCAGCTAATCACCTGATTTAAATTCAATAAAAATACCAAGTAAAGATCAGATTTGATAGACGAAACCCACAAAACCATCAAGATTTTTACACTCAAAAATATTTTGAGAGGCATCTTTAAGCTGCCATCACCAAAAAAACACTTTATATAAAGTATTAAATACATTTCAGTAGTTCAGTACTTTCTCCTTGTGTTATTTAATTGTTATTACACATATTTAATTTTTCAGATTTGTTTATTGTTATTTCTTATGGTTCGTATTGTTTAGGGTTTTACCAAAATCTGGTTTAATTCCATGTCAACAGCTTCTTTAGAAATATTTTTCCCAGAAAAAAAATAATAAAAAGGACGCGTTGAATACTTTTTTCTGGCAAGGGTACACAAATCAGTTTCACGTTACAATCTTGCAAGTGTTTTCTCTGTGATTGTCTAGAAGGATTTCCTGTTTCAAAAATACATGTGAAAGTTAACATTCGCTGGCTAGAAAATTGTGACTCTTTAAAGTTTATGACTCTTACTATCAATATATTGCATAAACACCAGCAGAGGCATCATAGATGGTCTCTGTTTACTAGCCTCGGTCAGGTGAATGTGTTAAATGTGGTCTTGTTATGTAGTGGTATGCCCTCTGCTCCACGAAACTCAGCCGCGATGTCATCAAAAGTGCGTCCTTTCGTCTCAGGAAGACGAAACATGGTGTAGGTGAAGGCGAGCAGGGCCATGCACATGAAGAGGAGGTAGACGTAGGCCCCACACATTTTCTGCAAACAAAGTAGCAGTTTAAGTACACTGTAAAAAAAAAATCTGTAATTAACAAACATTAAATTACAGAAATTTTCTTAAATAAAAATTTCTGGTAAATTTCTGTAATTCAACCACTGTTGTTTTACGGTAAATTTCTGTAATTTAACGGCTGTTATTTTATGGGGTTTTAAAAATAAACTGTAAAATTACAGATGTATACATAAGTGTCCAACATACTGTTTTTTTATTGCTTTTTTTGTGATCAAATTTTGTATAAACAAACAGAAATTATTTAACACATTATTCAACACATGCATTGTCACAAAATAAAATATCAAACAACTGAAATTTCTATTTTTATATACCCCTACCCAGCCTCCCCTGGCAAAAATTAAAAAAAGAAAATCAAAACGGAAACAAATACAAGAATACAAAAAAAAAATCCTCTGCACTTCTCTCATTAGAAATCTCACCAAGCAAAACAATAAACAACTAGCATCCTCACCTCGAGTAGGATTGAGTTTGAACCAAAAAACTGTGCGTAAACACACCAAACAGACTAAAGCCAACTGAAACAAAAGTTGTGTTCTGCACTTGGGCAAGAGGACATATCTTATCTATCATCTGTTTTCTTGTTCCGCTAATGCCGAGTTCCGACTGCATGATTTTAACCCCGATTTTGACTCGCCGGCAGGTTTTAAGAAATCGCAACAAATGCCTGAAATCACAGGCAAATTGGTGCTCGTGCACACAAGTGACAATCACACAGTGTGAACTATCAAAGCTTGATCTGAAATAATCGCCGATGCTCATGAGATATTTGGCATGCTAAATATCTGGAGCTGTCGACGATTCAAATCATGCCATGTGAAATGAGTTTTGACTGAATAATAACATCGCTGATCACCTACAGCCAATGAGAGAGCAGCATCCACTAGTGTGGTTATCTGCGGGCCAGCGGGAGGTTGGGGGAGAAGTTAAAAGCGCTGATTTTCAGTCTATTGGGCCAAAGAAATGAAGGAAAAACTAGCAGAATTTTGACGTGTCATCTGAGCAAAACCACAACCGAGTCGAAAAAAAAAAGTTGAGCAGAAACGATTAATTCCCTTCAAACTCAGGTGAGCAAATATGTACATTTCTATCCATTAAAGGCTTCTTTCTTGTTATGTAGTTATTATAAAAATATATACTACATGCTTTTGGTTGTGAGACGTAGTTTGGACAAAGTTGTTGGTGATTCTTCCTATTTTAAAGTCATACAGTGTGAAACCCCTCTTAGTCGATCCATCTTGCAGTGTAAGCAAAGCAGCGACCAAACGCTAGCCCAGATAGTCAAGTAGTGTGAAAACATCTGTCAATTTGCCTACTTTGAAAATCATGCAGTCTGAACTCAGCATAAAGGGGAACCGAACTTCCGACAAAGAGAACTACAAATACCCACATAGCAAACGGACTTGGCCCTCATTATGTCACTTCTGGCATGTTGACAGTACTGGCATGCATAATGACAATTGAATGTGGGCCAAGCATGGCAATGATGGCACTACATGCATGACAGCAAACTACATTTGGGCCAGTTGTGGATGGGAGGTGTGTGTCCCAGATCAATGTAGCAATTGTTCACATTGTTTAGGTAGCATTAGGCTGGGTTATGACTCAGTTTTTTGGGTTTCTGGTTAAAGAGTGGTGTTGATATGGTTAAAATTGGCTGAGATTCGGCTGGTTATGGCCCATGTGTGGCCCTTGTTTTGGGTCACTTCAGGACCGTCATTCTTTGCGGTACATGGGCCAAGGGAAAAGTTGTTAAGTGGCCCAGAGCTTGGTCCAGGAAACATTTGCCATGTGGGTAAAGCATAAACAATCAGCAATCAGTACCTTTATCACAGTATTTGCCACTCACAACAGAGAGAATTGCTGTTGCAAATATGTCTGATAATCGAATAATTCATCTCCTTCACAAATATTTGAGAAACGTAGTTAAATTACAGCTGGCTTCTTTGTGATCATTCTTGGCTTTAATTGTTTACTTGCTGCGCCAATTCACTATGCCACGTCATTGCTGAATAACCAATCAGAACGCTCTCTTCAGCTGATGTCTGACGCCGATTTTACACGCTGAATTGGGTCAATCAGTCGTTAACTGGCCGAGAGGCGACGTGTGGATCATTTTGTAGTGAATTAGCTGATAATTAGGGTTAAAAAGTTTGACCATATTGAGTCCCCACATGCATCATTAATGTTACTAGAAGAATGTATTTCTTATACCTAAAGATATAATTTTTTTATAGGACTCTAGAAATGATGAATAAAATGCAGACACTGGATTTTTTATTTGTAGTATATTGTTGAATTTAGATAATGATCTGTTGAGCCAAGTGCTTAATTTGTGAATTGTGAGGTCCCGGAACAGATAGGGGTAACGGATCCGGCATGTTACCGGAGGATGGAGGGGAGTCGTGGACAATAGTGAGCGGGGCAGGGGTGTCGCAAACGAAAGTCAAGTCGGTTGGGGAGTCGCGGAAGAAAGTGAACAGTATAAGGGGTAGGAGAGGGGTCGGTAAAATGAGGTGCCGGATCAGATTTCAAAGGTGCCAGATGCGGCGTGTTCCGGCACAAATTAAGTCCTGGTTAAGCCTCAAATCACACTACGAGCAAGTCGCAGCGGCAAAGCACAAGCGACCGTTCATTTCAACGAAGAGTAAGCATCTTCCGGTGACTTTCATGTACGCGAGTGACATCGACCGTTGATGACCAGGTGGGCGTGTCGAGTGATGAGACAATGTTGAGAATTTTTATGCAAATGAAGAGCGACAGCCAATAGAAGCACCAGTAGAGCTCAGGTGATCCTCTCTCAGTTCGCTTAGAGGCTGGTTGCATTCTCCGTGCTGTAGACCTACACTGCAGCCGGTCACCTCCCAGAAAGACAGGCAGTCGCCACAAGTGTCATTATTTGAATAAAAAAACACTTTGTAATCCATTTAATCAAGGTGGACTAAACGTACTTGACTTTGAAACATCTAACACTATTTTTAAAATTAAGTGGATACAAAATTATGTTCATTCAAAAAATAAACTATGGTATTACATCCCTAATATTATTTTTGAAAAAGTAGGTGGCATTGAATTTCTTCTTAATTGCAATTTTAATATTAGTAAGCTTCCCATAAAGCTTTCTAATTTTCACAAACAGGCATTGTTATCATGGATGATTATATACAAACACAAATTTTCCCCACACAAATGCTTAATTTGGAATAATAGATATATTACACACCAAAATAAATCTCTTTTTTAATTATTAGTTTAGAAATAATATTTTGCTGGTTTCACAACTTTTAAATAGTAATGGTCATGTGCTTACCTATTTAGAGTTTCTAGAAAAATGTTCCCTTTATATACCTGTCAAAGAGTATTTGATGGTAATTAATGGTATTCCCTCAGGGCTTAAGAAATTATTAGAAAATGCTATAGTTCAAAATACAAATATAGATTTTAGTCTTAAATTAGGAGACGTTTTTGTATAACAAATAAAATTAGAGAGGTATCATTTAAAATCGTTCATCGTATTTATCCTGTAAAACAGGTAATTGCAAAATTTTGTAAAGATGTTGATTTAAAATGTGCTTTCTGTAATGATAAAGAAGAGAGTATTGTTCATTTATTTTATGATTGTATTTATACACAATTATTTTGGTGTGATCTTTATTTTTTGTTAAGCATAGTACGAATATTGCATTGGAATCCAAAGAAAAAGATGTTTTATTTTTTTATGAAAAGTCGATTTCAAAATTTGCCATGTTTTTAATTTGCTCATTATATATGGAATTTTTTTTATTCATAAATGTAAATGGGCAGTAAAAAAAACGAAATTTACTCACTTTAAAGTAGAAATAAGTCATTACTTATGCACGATAAAAGAAACAAAAAAATGCCAAAGCAAAAAGAACTGCTAATTATTTTAAAGCCTTGAATTTTGTCTTTGAATAATTGTAATTTTTTTTCTCTTTTTTTATATTGTATTTATTTTGGTTGTTATTGGCCTTGTATCTTCTACGTTCTAAAATTGCAAAAAAAAAAAAAAAAAAGTCGCCACAAGTGTGAATGAGGCATTAGAGTTTGAAATCACATTTTCATCAAAGCAAGAAGGTGATTTTGTAGATGCAACTTAAATCAGGGAGGATTATGTCCCCATTTACTTGCAATTCTGAGAGTGCCTCATTCAGGTGAGTAAGCTTGACAAACCACCTGCAGAAAACACACACTTTCATCGTTCTGAATCTTTAATGACACTTGCACTAGTTTTGCACATTTGTTACAGATACTTTATTACTATCACTCCATATCTCTAAAACATACATGGGCCGTTTATAAAGGGTATTTAAGGGTGCAATAGATTGGAATAATTTACCTGCTAACATTCGATCCATTACCTCATTTAAGGTCTTTAGGCAAACTTTGTTATCCTTTTTTTTTACTTTGGATTGTACTTGTTTTTCCTGAGAATGATATTATTTATGTGTTGATTTGATTTACTGATTCGTATATATTTTTTGTGCTATGTATATATGCAAATGTATGTATGTATACTACCCCCCTCCTTCTCTTTTTTATGTTATGTTTTTTGGATGTTGTGTAAGTTATGTTTTGTTTCTGTCTTTTGGTGTTAGTATTATGTGATTGCAATTAATTGTGGGACACCCTTGAAAATGAGATGATACATTTCAATGGCTTTATGCCAATGAATGAATATCAAAGTGTGCTTCACGCAGCTAAGTTGGCTTGACAAACCACCTGTAGAAACATTCTTCTCTTTATTAAAAAAATAAATCAATGAAAAATCCCCTCTCATGACTCTTGCACTCCTTATAATTCTCTGAGCATAAACAGTTCCTTTGTATTATTAGCACTTCTCATGTGTTTTGCCTCTTCTTGTTGAATTGCTAAATGCCTCCTCAATTTTAAGTCACTTTTGAAAAAAGCATCTGCTAAATGACTACATGTAATGTATTGTGATCTTATTGAACTTGGTCGTTTCAGCAAAATCAAAGCTTCACATACCAGCAGAGGTGGAAAGAGCAGTGCCAGTACAAACTTTCCTCCCCAGTTAAGCATACTTGTGAAGGCCATAGCGATTGGACGAGCCGATTGGTCAAAAAGCTCAGCAGCAATGAACCAAGAGATTGGCCCAGGTCCCACTTCATAAGCTGAGATCAGGAAGAAAACCACTAGTACCTGAATATTACGGATGAATGGAACTATAGTCTGATGAAAGAGAAGAAAGAAGGGATAGAGAAGTAAAACGGATTGATTTTTTTGAGCTTGAAAACAAGAAAGATTCTTAATCTCACCAATATGGAATATGTGATGGTCATGAGGAGGTTGCAAATTGCTAGTGATAGAAATCCAGCAAGCAACAGCTTCCTACGTCCTGCTCTCTCCACCAGGAAGAACTTTGTAGAACAAAAGAAAACCTTTTTTATATCACAATCGATTTATTTTTAATTTGTCGTGAAATTTTGTGCTCATTAATATGAATATTTCTGTTATTGGATTTTATTCATTCAGTCATTCATTCATTCATTCATTCATTTATTCATTCAAAGTTAGGGAAGACCAGCTAGCTATATTATTATAAACATTGATTAACAATAACATATAGCAATAACATTACATAGCATAACATTGATTAGCATAGAAATTGCACATCACACAAAGGAATACTCACGGCTACTATAGTGAATGCCACATTAACGGCCCCCACCCCTAGTGTTAGATACTTTGCTTCATCAAAATTGGACTGGGCAAACATTTTTGTGGAATAATTTATAATCTGGAAGAGAAGTAAATAACATGATGAAGTCATGCATGGTAGAACCTTAATGCCAGGTTCAGACTACACAGTAGGTTGGCTGACTGTCAATATGGTACTGTACATTTAATTCTTATCATCTGATTGCGTACACAAACTGAATCTGTGAGTTTTGTACTGACTGTCTTATCATAAAATAATCCTAAATTAGTCCACAGTGATACATTATATTTGATAAAATCATTGATTTCTGACTGTCTATTGCAATTCATAAATCATACATAAGACACTCTAGATCAAGTTTACCATATCAAGAGTGAGAGTGTAGGAATGAAAATTATCATATGCACTTGTTTATATGGTAAAACATGTCTTTTTCACCAAAGAAGGTGCATACTGACTCTAAAGGCAGATACTGATAAGATCAGAGCATAGTCTGTGGACTGTGGGGTTTTACGATGTGGTCACATGTTGATTGGTCAATCTGACTAGGTGCGTTCGACATGAAGCACAACTGCAGCCGGTGATCAACGAGATTAGCCGAGCGCAGGCGGGGGCAGAGTTGAAAACTGAGCCGTCAAGCCAGACACTTCGGGGGCTTAAAGTTGCTGCAGTCATGATGACCGATCACATGGCGTGATCATTCATTTATTGAAATAACAACAAAAGATTTACAGTACAAATAAAACTAAATACAGTCTCTACAAACTATAGTTCCTTTTTAAACAATAAGGGAGTTATGAATATATAAAGTGCAAATATAAATACACCTTTATTAACCATAGGCTGTTAAAGGGTCATGAAACCCCACGTCTCATCAGGGTGTTTTCACGCCTCTAGTTTCAAAAAAGAAATTAATGAGAAAAGGGTTTGCATAAAAAGGGGAGTTTCAGTACATGCACGCGCTGATTTTCACAGCAGCATCACAGATGCAGAGGAGATAAACAGTGACTATGTTTACATGGACAGGAAATAAAATATTTTAGAATCATATATTTTTATATTACATATTTTTATATAACTTAATTTGCTAAGAAATCGTCAGGATCAATGATGATAATTATTTTATTACAAGTCTGTAAGAGTTATTTGAGTTAATATTTAGATTAATTACTAAAATATATAATTTAAATCATTTATGTAGCTGAATACAGTAGTCTGTATAAAAAAGGCAGAATAAACCTGTGCAAACAATCTAGTCTTTATGAACAAATTATTTAACAAAAGATGATACTGCAGTAAAATATTTGTAGTCTTTTAATAAGCATCATGTGTACAAGATGGAGAGGGTATGAAGAGTTAATTGTTTGTTTTGAAATTTGTGAGAGGGAATTTGTCCAATAATAAACGCGAAACACACATGATTGTTGTCATGCGGTGAACTTGGCCAATCGTGTTATATTGGTGTCGTCATCTTAGCTCCAGCAGGCCCTCTTCAGATGCTGCACCGGCTGAATCAGTCGTCAGTCTGAATCAGTCGTCTGATCTCGGAGCACTGTACTTTGATGCCACATGTGACAGTCACATGATGTCGGCGCAGCATCAATCCGGCCAAAATTTCTAACCGGCATGCACCGCTTTAAGACAGATTTCGATCGATCTGCGCAGCGCTGCATGAAGTCGAACGCACCTAATGTCTCAGTATTTGGGCTTTGGTCACATGGTCAAGAAAGATACAAAGTAGTTGGTAAACTTTGCTCTTGCCCCTTTTCCTGCTCTGTTTCTCTCCTGCTTTGCTCTGGAGGCTATCTTCTCTGGCTCTACTGCTCTCAGGCTTTCTTTGAGGCCTAGGCTCTCTCAAGTAACTTTAATTTACAATTAAGCTGGGAACAATTATTATCATATGTTTTTATCATTTCATATTTTATTATTTTATACAGTTACTTGTAACCAGGGCTTGACATTAACTTTTTTGATCACCAGCCACTGTGGCTAGTAGTTTTCCAACATTACTAGCTACTTGCCACTATCACTAGCCACAATTTTGTTGTTGGGAAATTATATTTTATATGCATACATTTGTTTTTGGCATGTTAAAATTACTTGATTTTAGACAATGTGTTATGTCCACATGCCTCCTCATTTATTTCACTTTTTTGTGTGTGTATATGAACTTGCTTAATGTGCATGAGCAAATGGGCTGTGCTTTCATAGTGTCGCATTGCAATTCGTTTTTATTTCACAGGACTTTTCAGGGCTCAACACTAAGGATTTACTAAGTTTATCTCTGACCACACCAAAAATAAATTATTATTTCTAAGCCACAAATGTTAAATAATATGTCAAAACATGCAAAATATAGCTGTATACATGCTTTTTTTATTCAACAAAACCTTTCTTAAAAAAACTATTACATAAAAATAAGTATTGCCATGTATCTAAAACTATGCACAGTAGCCTAGTCTGTCCAGGCTAAAGGTCTCTCAGATCACTAGTTACCTACACATACATAGGGAGTTAATCTCCTATTAAAGCAATGTTATTGTAAAAGTGATAATTAAACGATATTAACAAAAATAACGTAAGCAAAAGAAAAACATAGCGTAAGTTAATCGAAATGTATTATCACGCGCACACGGGTAACGTTGGGCCCATAATCTGTTCTGTTCAGAGATTAAAACCAAAACCGGCAACCGCTGCTGCTTACAAAAAGACATACTTTAAAAACATCTGGAGCTTTTGGAAGCCACAGGATTGTGAGTGCACGAGCATCACTATGGAGTCAATCTAGGGTCATATATACTTGCAAAATAAAAGAAAGTTTTGCAAACAAAAAATAAAGTATCAAGCAAAAAAAAAAAAAAAAAAAAAAAAAATGCAAATCTAAAAATCGCAAAGTGAAAATACAATTTTGAGAAATAAAAATGTATTTTGCTAATAAAAATAAAGAACTGCAAATGGAAAATTAAGTTTTGAGAAATAAAAATCAAATTTGCAAACAAAAAAGAACTGCAAATAAAATCAAGCAGTGCGAAAAAAAGAAAAAACTAAACATCTCGAGAATAATCAGTGGAAACCAGATGCACTTGAGCTTTTTGAATGTTTGGTGATGGTTAAAGGCTGAAATTATATTATATTATATTATATTATATTATATTATATTATATTATATTATATTATATTATATTATATTATATTATATTATATTATATTAT
>CAIGQZ010001535.1:988522-999597 GCA_903798205.1 Danio tinwini | reverse complement strand
CACACACACACACACACACACACACACACACACACACACACACACACACACACACAAGGGTCTGTGTTTCTGATTCCTGCATTTAACTGAAGTTGTTAACATTATGACTGAATACAGGTATGTTTGAACACCATTTAACATCACTGGTTTTTAGTTTGTTTAGATGTCTTTGGTCAATGTTGCAATAAAGCAGAATTTGTTTGGAAGCAGGGGTCCGTTCTTCGTACCTCGCTTAAATGATCTAAGACAGGACTGGTGAACTCAGTTCCTGGAGGGCCGCAGCTCTGCACAGTTTAGTTCCAACTCTAATTAAACACAACTGATCAAACTAATTGAGTCCTTCAGGCTTGTTTGAAACCTACAGGCAAATGTGTTGAAGCAGGGATGGAACTAAACTGTGTGGGGCGGCGGCCCTTCAGGAACTGTGTTTGACACCCCTGATCTAAGATGATTTGGCAGATCCTGGATCTTTTAATCTTAATAGCTGATCTGTGGCTAATTTGGTTCTTCAAACAAGTTTGCGAATCAGATTAAAAGGTCTGGATGAACTGATCTGAGATCGCTGCGCGTGTTGTGAAGGACTGATCTATCGATCCTCAAAATCATGATCAGCAATGCAATGATTGGCTGACGGCACAGCAGCGTGATGACATCATCTGATTAATATTCAATTATCCATCTGAATAACATTACATAAAATTCGTAGTAAACAGTTTGTTAAATATGATACGCGATAACTTTCCTCCTTTGTTGTGAGCAGGGCCGGATTAACCAATGGGCATTTTGGGCACGTGGGGGGTGGGGGGGGTTAAGTGCAAAAATCGCACCTCGTTGGAATAATCTAATTGAGTGCTTCCTGCCAGCGCAGTTTGATCAACAACATAACTATGTTTTAGTATGCGCAACAGACAACAAGTGTGAGTGGCGTAGTCTGTAAAGAACATGGCAACATGTTTTGAGGTGATCGATCATGAACCTGGTTCAAATCCAGCAGCTGATGAACGCGTTTTTCTTTTCCCCCCCATTACATATCAGATTGGAAATACATTTGTTTTCAATAGAAAGTAAAGTTTTTAAATAAACTGCGCTGAATTGGGCAGACTGTAGTGTAGTAGTCGTAGATCAAAATGAGTGGACAAGTGGATGTAGCAAACGCAAAAGAAAAAGAGGAGAGGAGGAGGCATCTTTATTGAGGCATGTTCCATGTATACACACACCTTCAAACAGATCATGATGAGGGAATGTTAGCTAGCTATCAAGCTAATGTTAACCAGGCAGAGAAAGCTAACTGCAGCGGAGACTGGACTCATCGTGTGTCTGAATAGGAGAGACAGGCATACAATGGAGAGAGAGAGAGATAGAGAGAGACAAAAAAAACCCTGAAGAGGAGAGAGACAGGAGAGAACTGGTATAGTGTGTGTGATTTCGGATACTTTCAGCTTCATAATCAAGTGCTTTTTGCCTACTCTTCGTCATCACGAGGGAGACAGTAGGAATCATTAATCAGTGTGTGTATTATGGAGGAATCAGATTCATAGAACTGGATTGGAGAGGTGTTATATCCAAATCATATGCATTATAAGTTTGTAGAAGTTATACATTAAAAATACCCTTAAATATACATTTTTAGTACAGCTTCAGTGAACTTGAACAAGTATTTTAAAAACCATTCATTTTCACTAGTTATATTACTATTTTTTTATCAGTGTGCTTTAAATGCTTTTAAAATTAGTTAAATGTTTGTAGACTAAATATATGTACTATATCATTTATTTAAAAAACTGTGGGCAAAACATCATAGATAAACTTTATTTAAAAAATACTATATTAATCTTATTTTTTTTTAATTCAACTAAAGGGATGCGGCCTTGTAGGGGGCCCTACAAGACATTGTGCCCAGGGGCCTCTGAATTCTTAATCCGGGCCTGGTTGTGGGCTGCATGCTTTACACTTTCATATATCAAGCGTATTTAGCAATTTATTTAGTTTCACAGTTAGAGCGGATTTTCGTAGCCATATTATAGTAGCCGGTTTCTTAATCGGTGTAAAAAAAAGCTGGATGTTTAAATTAATTTGCATCAAAAAAGCATTTTGATATTCGTAAAGGTCTCTGCAACTTTTGTGAGGCATCAAATCATCGTCCTAACTGTCAACACATGTTCATGCCTGCATTAATGTATGATTCCTTTAAAGAAAGTTGCATATTGTGCATGTCTATTATCATACACAAATTGTACTAAAGCGATTGTACGCATTTGTATCTTTAAACCACCAGATAGCAGTCTTTGCACATTTATTTCGGAGTGCAGATTGTATAAGTTTTATTAATATATATTTTTTTACTATATATATATATATACACTTATACTTTTTTGGCAGTAGTTTGCTGTTGTTAAACAGTTGCACAAAGTTTAGGTTTTATATATTACACAGTAATTTGTGACCATTTTACACTTTATATTAAGTGGACAGTTCCTGATGATTTACCCTGTAATTACACTGGTATCACAAGGTAAAACCTTCTAATGCAGCGTTAGTTCTGCCATTCTTATTCTAACACAGTGTTCAGAAGTACAGTACATGGTATGCAAACAGGTGTGGAAATGGGAAAACACCTGCAAGTATATTGTTGTTACACAATGCACTTATGTAGTTCTTGTTACAGATGTGTACTTTTTTAGTGTTGTTACCAATGTCCTGTTACACCTTTGAACTTACACATACTATTTAGTGTGTTGTTACCTGTGATTAGTTACACCAGTATTACACAAGTAAATACTATGTACCAGTGTGTACATATATTGTAGTTACATACTACTTACACATCCAGTTACCATGTAAGTTCACAGGTATAACCGACACTTAATATAAAGTGGGACCGAATTCGGTACATACTTTCAGTATAATCTTTGCCTAAACCGACCTGTTGCTATGAAAACAACTCTCGGATGATTTTTGAAGAACGAAACGATCCTGGATTGTGTCAAATCGTCAATAACCAAATCCAGCTAACTGAGTAATCCACGTGCAAAGAACAGACCCCATAATAAAACCTATTTTTTCTGCTTTCTTTCTTTACTTGTTTGGTCCACATCCCCTTTTATTTCAATTATATGCGCATGAAAGTGAGCAGATGCAGCACATTTTGTTTCAATCGAACCAAACCTGTGAAGTGTGAACATGTCCTTCTATTGTAATTGTGTGGCTGCAGCATGGTTTAAGTATTAATATATTTTGTACAGTATGTACACAACAACAACAACAACAATAAGAGTAAATGAAAAAATGAAAAAATAAATAAATATCACAAATAATAACATGTCAAATCAGGAATGGCAGAGCTATTGATATACACTAACCTCCTTATAAGCCATTGGACTTGATGAATTTCACCACCTAAAATCAAAGGTAAGATAAAAAACAAATAAATAAATAGTTGCTCGTAAGGTTTGGAGTAATGCTGAACTATAATGGAAAGTTTGTTGTGTACAAAATACTAGCACAGCAAAAATGCCAGTGTTAAATATACAGTGTGATTTTTTTGGTGTTGTTCAGTGTTAAAATCGGAGTACATTTTAATCCACGAGTGTGAAAGAGTGAATATTTAAGAGGGTTTTTTTTTTCAGTGTTATACTTTTAACCCAATATGCAGTGTATTTCCCACTAGTGATGGGAAGTCCATTTTTTTTTTGTACTCAAACGGGTTCTTTCAGACAAACAGTGAATCAAACCAGTATGTTTTACTTAAACTTGAGACATTTTAAAATGCAAAGAGTTGAATGTATTGAAATTATTGCTGAAAAGATTCATGAACATTTAATAAGTTAAAACTATTTTCAACATATTTGATCACTGATATCTGTCACACATACCAATTGATAATATGGGGGGAAATAGTCATATATTAACACTTTGAAGGGTAACACACACTCCAGTTCGATGTAAGAATAAACTCTTATTGTGTTAAATGAACTCTGAGAGTAATTTACAAATTGCACTCTTTAGAAAGTGTTATTTTAACTCCAAAATGGAAGGTGTCATATGTACACCTAATGAGTGTTGAGCTAAAGTCAAATTAAGTTAAATGTACACAGATTTTTTTACACAGACGGAAAAATGACCTACCATTTTCATTACACCCTTCACTTGTTTCAAACATTTATGAGTTTTTTTTTTAAATGAACACAAATAGAATATAATTGAATAACTCCTATAGTACTGAAACAAGTGAAGTGTGAGTAAACAGTGAGCACATTTTAATCTTTGAGTAAACTGTCCCTTTTAGGCCTGTGACTGTTTGTACATTTCAATATTTCAAAACATGCAGCCACAATACATTTTTTGTAACTTTAATAAAGATTAAATAATATGCAATGAAGACTATGCAGCGTTGATTATTCAATATCTGTACCTGAATAGTGAATACCTAAAAACTATCATTCACTTTTATCTTTTCTATATTTTATTTCTATGCTATACATTATTTGTTATACAGTTGCAATCAGAATTATTCAACCCCCTGATTTATTAGCCCACCTGTTAATTTTTTTCCTCAATTTCTGTTTAACGGAGAGATTTTTTCAACACATTTCTAAACATAATAGTTTTAATAACTCCTCTCTAATAACTGATTTATTTTATCTTTGACATGATTGCAGTAAATAATATTTCACTAGATATTTTTCAAGACACTTCTTTACAGCTTAAAGTGACATTTAAAGGCTTAACTAGGGTAATTAGGTTAACTAGGCAGGTTAGGGTAATTAGGCAATTTATTGTATAATGATGGTTTGTTCTGTAGACTATGGAAAAATAAATAGCTTAAAGGGGTTAATAATTTTGACCTTAAAATGGGTTTTAAAAATTAAAAACTGCTTTTATTCTAGCCGAAATAAAACAAATAAGACTTTCTCCAGAAGAAAAAATATTATCAGACATACTGTGAAAATTTCCTTGCTCTGTTAAACATAATTTGGGAAATATTTAAAAAAGAAAAAAAAATTCAAAGGTGGTTGAATAATTCTGATTGCAACTGTATATTATTCGAGATTCACTCCTCTACTAAATCCCCCCAATCAATCCAAATAAACATGTTAAATCATCTGGTGAAATTGTATTCACATTGCAATACATGTCACAGAAATGTCTAAATATTGTAATGTCAGATTTTTTCAATATCGCACAGCCCTAATTCACGTTTTCTAATTCATTTCCATGACTTTTCCAAAACTTTGTGGGTTTTTCTAAAACTTTTTCAGGCCTAAAAAATGCCTTGTCAAAATTCCATGACTTTTCCAGGTTTTCCATGACCATATGAACCCTGAAGTTAATATTGCAACAATAAGCAGGTAATACGGCAGTAGTTAATAGCATGAATTGTGACTTAAACTAAAGTGACTTACCCTAATCTCTATAGAAGATGCTTATTTAAAAAAATGCTTATTTTGAGGCCGATAAAAAACAAGCATGCTGTCATGGTGTGAATGTGTGAATGATATAAACGTAATCTGGACATAATACAGTACATTTGCCATGTTGCTAGTGTCATGTGACCTACCAGTGTCAGTGCTTTGCTGACATTTCCTTCCCTGTGACCTCATGTGGTAGCAAAGCTTCCATTAAATACACACTTATTTATTTTACATTTTAATTTAAATTTAAATATCAAATTTCTGAATATTTGTTTAATAATTAGGGTAACCACACATTTTCAGATCTCCACTAAATTCAACCATGAAAAATTAGAGATCAATGGCATTATTCACTTTCTCTTCTTTTCTTCTTTCCTTCCATCAAAATAAACACAAAGTTTATTCAGATTTGGACCAATTGAGGTTAAGAAAATTATGACCGAATCTTTATTTTGCTGAAGTTCATGCGCACCAGTCATGTGATTAGTACACTAAAACACTACCGGTGTAGAATCAGACAAAATGGACTAGTAAATTACTTACTAAAGTACAATGAATCTGCATATAGTGCATTAACTTGGTCAAGAACCCAAATGTCTAAGTAGAAAGACTGTATGTTCTCTAAATAAAAATATATACTGTCCAATAATTTGCTTTATTTATTTAATTTTAAGTGTAACAAAAGCATTGAAAGCAAGCTGGAGGGAGTCTATACAATCCAGATTCCAGTGATTTATTTTTTTTTTCAATTCATGACAATACTGAACCGTTCTCTTCAATAACAAAGCGACATCTCACTTACCGTGCGTAACCGTCCGGAGTGTTTGCCAACAGCTCTGCTCAGAAATGGCTGACAGCAGCTCAAAAATGTCCTCACTGTTCTCTGGCACCTCTTGTGTATGTCTTGACGTCCTCCATAAAATGACACCTCAATGTTCACTTGCACCATCGGCCACCGGAGATCTGTAGAATGGCATCTATCTATCCCAAAATGTGTCTACGAAGCCCCCCACACCCAACCCAATCCCACGGCTGGTCGTTTTCCTCCCCCTTCCACCTCCGCCGGGCCGTCCCTCACACACACCAGCATCTCTGGGACCCCTGAAGTCACACCGGCCTGGTGAATTTGAGCTGGGTCTGATGGAATTGCAGCGATGCTTGTGGAGCTCCGGGCCTTTTACCAGGCCGGTGTAAGGAAACTTTCCTTTAGAAGACTTTGGATTTAATGATTTATCAGCTTTACATTACATTCAAAGAGATCAATGTAGACATAGTATACTTAAATACTTGACTTGATGCTAAAGCTCAATAAAAAATTATTTAGAACAAAAAAAAAGATTTAAAAAAATATACAAGACATAAATATTCTTAAACATAAAACATATTAGGCTCTTATAATTTGATTTGAATAAAAAAAAAAAAAAAAAAATATATTATATTATATTAATTATATATATATATATAATTTATATAAACACGTGTAATATAAATGTTCTGAGGTAAAAAAAAAACACAAAAAACAGAATAATAATATAATTAAATAGAAACATTTTAATATTATCAGAGTGTCTGAATGTGAATGAGAATTATTGTATTGCTTAGAGCAAAGGATTGACCATGATTTCATTTCACAATTGCGCAGCACAGTTGGTAAGCAGCGCTGCTTTATTAGTGATATTATTGTGTGAGTCAGTCTAGGTCTCATGCATTTCACATTAGCATGCAACAATTCACAACCTTTAAGGTTTAGATCAGCTTATATGTGTGTGTGTTTCAACTGCTCTGCTTGCCTTGCTTAGTAATTATGCTGCATAAAGCAATTGAGTAATCGCAAATGTTCCAGGTTATGTCTATAGCATTTATTAATTATATATAAACAAATAAAAACAAATGAATAAATAAATACAATGAAATGTAAAAGAACTATTTCTGACTGTGCTATAATACCTTATTTACTATCTGATATGTTAATATAATCTACTGAAGTACACATGCATTTGTTTAGTACTTTTTTAATACACATATGATGACGGAATTTGTTTTCGTGACAGAGCTTTTACAGTGCAACAGAATTACAGAGACAGGACTAAAAAACAGATAATAAATATATTTAAAAAATAGAAGCAAGTAGGGAATGCAAATATACAAATTGACAAGTGTATGTACAGCTATATTACAATATACAGCGTTATATGTGCTGCTGTTATGTTCAAATTGGCATGTAAAGTGTGTTAAATATGTGTATGTGTGTATAAAAAGTGTATAGCAGATAGTGATGTGGTTCCACATTGGTTCCATAATTATCATCAGGGCCCGGTTTTTCAAAAGTAATCCACTAGGATTTTGGATAACGGATTGGATCAAATCTTGAAAATGGGTTTTAGATCTAATTTTCTAAATTTTGGATTAGATCAAGTAATCCAATCTTGGTTTTGATCCGGATTAAACCTTTAGTTTGGGTTTTTCAGACCTTTTTTGTAGGATTTGGATCACTTTGATTAAATTGATCCCATCAGAAGGGTGAATTCAGCGTGGATTTCATGCCCAAAATGTAATGAAAACTTTAAAAATGTATCAAATAATACTATATTTGGATCATGCAGCAGTATCTTACAAGAGATCATATTTATTCATAAGGTTTTAATTGTATTTGTTTATCCGTAAGGTAGGCTTTAACGTATTCAGCCCTTCAGTATAGGCCTACAGCAAAGTGGAAAGAGTTTGGCCTCATAAAATAATCCCCCAAACAGCTGTCAAAATTGACCAAAACAATACATTTCATTCTGTCACTAATTAAAATATATATACTCATCACAATGGAAGATATTTTTGTTTTTAGAATATTTATTAGTGAGGTATGCAATGATGACAGAATAACAAAAAAATGCAAAGAATGACAATCACTGATTTTTGAAATAACTTTCAGCAATTGCAAAAAGAGACTGAAAGGGCAGAAGCACAGCTTCATCTGGCAGAGGAACAACTGACTCTGACCAAACTGCAGAAAACCAAGGCTGGTCTAGAGATCTGCCTCCTAAAGGTTACGCTCAGACAAGCTGGTCTCTCCACATCAGATGAGGAAGTCTAAAATTATTCAGAGTTTTTGGCATTAAGTCTTTTTTCAATACATCTATATTTGAAGCTTTTTTAGTTTTTATTTATTTATTTTTTTCAATGTGTGTAAAGTTATTGACCTCACACTGGCTATTCTACTTGGTGCTTTTTTGTTGCTTATAGTTCTACATTGTGATTTTCTTTCCTGTTTGAGGACTGGTTATCCAGATTTATTGATCCTGAAAAGTTATTTTAAAGTGTAAAATAATCACAAATTACTGTGTAACTTGTCAAAATATCTTCTATGCAACACTTTAATAACAGTGTACTTACATGGTAACTCCTCAGGAACTATCCACTCAATATAAAGTGTAAAATAATCACAAATTACTGTGTAATATATAAAACATAATCCTCTGTGCAACTAGATATAACAACAGTGTACTTACGTGGGAACTCATCATGGAACTGTCCACCCAATGTGTAAATACAGTGTGTAAAATAAAGCGTAATATGAAAAATTAACAAAATGGCCACAAATGACTGTGTAATGTAAATCCTGATCCAACACATTATTAACAGTGTACTGACATAGTAACTTCTCAGGAACTGTCCACTCACGTTCTCATATAACTGTAGCAAGGAAAATGCATGGTGAATTCACAGGAATAGTTTATTTAATATGTAGTGTAACCTTACTGCATTGCAGTTACAATGTTCTAGCAAAGTAACAGAATACTGTAATTTACACTGTGACTGTTAAGTCAGATTGTTCAAAAGAGTGCTAGCAATCACAAAAGAAACATTAAAAAGAGCAATAAAGAAAACAATCAGTGCTGTGAATAATATCCCAGGATCTATCGAAGCAAAACTGTCACATTCATATTTGATTTTTACTCTGCAACATAGTTTTCTACACAAGTACTTTGACTAAGCTACGTATGAATTTATTAAAACAAGTAAATTGTTTGCATTATCATGAAATTTCAGAATAGCATATATATTTTTAGGGGCGACGCAGTGGTGCAGTAGGTAGTGCTGTCGCCTCCCTGCAAGAACGTCGCTGAGTCACAGGTTTGAACCTTGGCTGGGCTGGGTCAGTTGGCGTTTATGTGCGGAGTTTGCATGTTCTCCCTGTGTTCGCGTTGGTTTCCTCCGGGTGCTCCAGTTTCCCCCACAGTCCAAAGACATGCGGTACAGGTGAATTGGGTAGGCTAACTTGTCTGTAGTGAATGAGTGTGTGGATGTTTCCCTGAGATGGGTTGCAGCCGGAAGGGCATCTGCTGCGTAAAATCGTGCTGGATAAGTTGGCGGTTCATTCCGCTGTGGCGACCCCAGATTAATAAAAGAACTAAGCCGACAAGAAAATGAATGAATGAATATATATTTTCAATGAATCCGGTATGCTTTTCTAATGTCATGGATCAGCTCTCACGTTTGTGGGTCTTTCTGTTTTTCTTGCGTGTGTGTGTGTGGGAAGTGGTTGTGTCTTGTTTGGGTTCTTCACCGCGTGGTGTGTGTGTGTGTATGTGTGTTTACATTCATCAGCTGGGTGGTCACGTGTTTTGTTACTACTCTCAATGTACAGGTGTTTGTTATCAGTCACAGCTGCTGAGCGTTCCGCGCGCTATATATGTTCAGTGTTTTGTAGTTAGCATTATCAGTTCGTTGTTGTTCACTCCTGTGTCTGCTTCTGTTAGACTCTCTCGCTCGCTTTGATGGAGGCTCTCCGACTTAGCCTGTTTCATGTGGACCTTATGCACGTCTCCGTTTCTTTGATGTTGTTACTACTGCCTGCTCTGAAGACAACATTATCTGTGAGAGACTTCACCCCAAACACGCTTTGCTAATGAACTTTACCGTGGGTAAACTTGATGATTTCCTCGAGAGCTGCTCCATAGCGCTACCTTTTCCCTTCCCTCAATATCTGGTGAGATATCCATGAGAGACTGCTATAAGACGTTGGTTCACGGATGAACTTTCACAGCTGTTTGGCGTGTCATATTCTGGTATGAGGATCCTTGCCCTACACTATATCTGGTGAGATCATTACCAGTTGTCACTGTTTAAATAAATCATCTTGTTTTCACTTGCATTTGGGTCTCCTGTGTATATCATGGTGACATCAGCTGTGCTAAGGCACCTTTACTATTTCGCTACAAAATATCACCTGTAGTAAGTTGGTCTGCTCTGCATAAAGTTACTGCAAACTTCAAAATATGAATAAAAATATTTGAAGAAGTACAGTAGTGTGTTTTTTTGTCTTTTTGACTACTGTATGTACAGTAAGGGTGGTTTTGACAAAATATTGCCTGTAGTAAGTTGGTCTGGTCTCTATGAAGTTACTACAACCTTCAAAATATGAATAAAAAGCGTTGGTGAAGTACAGTAGTGTTTTTATTTATCTATTTGACAACTGTATGTGCATTAAGGGGGGTTTTGACAAAATATCGCCTGTAGAAAGTTGGTTTGGTCTCCATAAAGTGACTACAACCTACAAAACATGAATAAAAATATTTGAAGAAGTACAGTAGTGTGTGTATTTTTTTTGCCTTTTTGACTATTGTATGTTCAGTAAGGGTGGTTTTGACAAAATATTGCATGTAGTAA
>CAIGQZ010001535.1:948764-976208 GCA_903798205.1 Danio tinwini | reverse complement strand
GATAGATAGATAGATAGATAGATAGATAGATAGATAGATAGATAGATAGATAGATAGATAGATAGATAGATACGGACGGATGGACGGATGGATGGATGGATGGATCCAAACATTTTTTTATATACTGTAAATAATTATTAATTTATTTTTCCTTAAATCTGGCAAATTAAACCAATGTGAAACTCTTATATATATATATATGCACTGTTCTGTGTCCACTTAATGACTAATTAATCTACATAATCATGTCCTGTTTTCACTCACTAAGTAAACATAACCGCAGGTAATTAAGATAGATTAATTCAATATTTACAATAAATAAAGCAGAGCTGAAACTGATTAACACAGCATTCAAAAGTTGAGACATTTTTACATAAATCAAGAGCTTGCTTTTTTTTTTTTGGACTCAATAGATGTTTTAAGAACAATGGAAATCTATTATCCTCCTCTACAAAGCACCCCCCTCACACACTCTTTCATGTACACATCCTTAAGCAGCTGCGTCATTATAAAATTCTTTTGAACTTCACACTGAAAGTCAAACGCCACATGTGTCAGTGTTAGACACATGTATCCCAGCTGCTTTACAAGCCTTATTTCATTTCTCCACCACAACCCCCCAATAACCCAAACCCTTCACACCGTCCTCGTCTTCAACAACTTATCTCAGCGCTTCTGCTTCTAAAGTAAGACAAAACTCTGGTACCTCAATGCTCTGCTGCATTTCAACAATGATCTCACATCCTCTTTGGATCAGCTCTTGTTCGATATGTATAACTGGACATCTGATCAGTTGTGCACCTGGAAACAGGGAGTTGCCTCTTTTATAAAACTTCTGAGCTTCATTGCCATTCCGAGCATTTTTAACATGTGGCCTTTTCTTTACTGCTGCTGGAAAGGTAATTTTGGAATGACGATGATTTGATAGTCAATTCGGTGCTGCAATTTTTAGGCCGGTTCCCAGCTTATCTGTGAAATGAACACATAATTTACATTTATTTCACATATATAATTTAGAGAAATCGAAGAATGATTTAAAGAGCCCCTAAAGAGGTTTTTGAAAATGGCTTCATTACACTTTCATGTAGTGTGTAATGCTGTGTTCACACCAGACGTGGAATAAATCGCAATTCGCGCGTAAATACATGCGTGAATTTTAAGTTTACTTGCTTCATTCGCGCATCAAATCCACTTCATTTGGGCGTCAAATTCACTTCAGAACAGACGCGGATTCTCATCATGTGCAGGGCTTCTGTCTGCCCGGTGACTGTAGCTTCGTTGCTAAATAGCTATCATAAATTTTATTGAGAGAATAGTGTTTATGTGCTTTATGAAGGCTGAAAAACAGCGTCGATTCGTTTGGAGCCGTGTCTGAGTCCACTAGATCCTGGTGCACCCAGCTCATAAACTCCTCCAGAAACTTAACCTGGATGATGGAAGCATTCAGCAGTGCTTCTGACTGAGTTGAGCCCAGTTTGATGAACTGTTGTCAGTGTAGGCAGGAGGATTTTCCCCCGGGACGCCAATAACAGCCGCTATGTCATAATCACGCCCCCACAAGAGCAAGTTCCTGATTGGTTAACATGGTGCGAATGTGCGTTGAAGTTCAGACATACGAATTTGAGAGATTCGCGTGGTGTGTCAAACACGCAAAACGCTAAATTCACGCCGCGCCATTCGCGCAATTTGCATCATTCGCGCAAAGCGGGATGTCTATTCGCGTCTTTGCATTGACTTAACATGTTAATCCTTAGCGCTTGATGTTTCTTCCGCGTCTGGTGTGAACGCAGCGTAACACAGCTCTAAGTGAAGTGAAATATCCAGCTTAAATCTGAAAGTGCAGTGTTTAGAACTATTGATTCATTTATAAAAGAGTCAACTCATAGTGCTTCAAATGAATCATCTTGATAACGAGTCTTTAGCCATTTTGGCGTGACGTCGATACGAAACCTAAGCCCCGGCCAATTGTTGAGCGTGCAAACCTGGGAAAATTTAAACCTGCGGCTCCGCCTACAAACACTGTAGCAGACCCCGGCTGAATCAAGTCATGAAGACGCTGTTCTCAGCTGGATATTATTGGAAGTGTGAGGAGAAAGTTAGTGTTATTTTCTCTACTCAAAGATAAAACTATGAAGAGTCAGTGGTTTTTGCAAAAAATACCTCAGCGTTATCGACCCAGCCTTGTGATGTGTTCCCTGGAAACTACATTCTTACAACAGGGGATTCGTCGGCCGTTTGTTATAGGAAGGATCAGCCAAAGACTACTGATGTGTGGGACTTTTCAGAGCTCGACAGGAACTTTACAGTACACAGTTCATGGATCAGTTTCTTCCTCCATTTCACAAGTGTAAGTAAGTGCAATTAAATTGGTTGCCTGGTCCTTTAGTTTGCAAATTATGTATTTAATTGTGTTTTGTTACTTGTAACCATTTGTACTGTATCTGGTTAACTCTTTATATTCTCATATGCTGCGTTGTAAACGTCACGCGTGCCGCTTTGTTTACAGATTTAAAGGATTTTGTGAGCTTGCGTTCCACTGCCGATTGTTGTTACTATGGTCACCGTCAGCTGTTCCTACACACAAGCAGCGGTCAAGGTTCAGAATAGTTCAGCTTTGCCACTGTGTGCATTATTGGTGAATGTGTGTCATAGTTAAGAATAGAGCAATATGCTGGTGTATTACTACACTGCTTTATTGTGCCCCTGCATTGGGCTCACACACATACCTGCATAGGCCAGGGGGCAGAGGGATTACGGGAGTTTTCCGGGAAAAACAGGAGTGTTGGCAGGTATGTTCACACATACACTCTGCACTCTGACTACTTTAATATTGTTGATAAGCCGTGGTGGGCGTTTCACTCTGTCTCGCGCTGAATGCTGTCGACCAATCGTAACAGGCTGTCATCGGTTAAATCAGCGCAGATTAGCTTTGTGCTAAGAAGGGGTTTAGGAACAAATGAATCGCTTAACGATTCATATAGGAGTCGCTGGGATAATAAGGTAAAAATAAATGCAGATTATAAGACCATGAAAGTGTTTTTTGACCTGGCACGCATATCAGCCTGTTGTTAGAGACCCTTAAAACCAAAATATGACCCTTTTTAATGTATAATAGGGACTGTTTAAAAACATACAGACTACAAATGAGTCAAATTGGTCAAAATAAGACAATCATACTTGGTAAGACTTCTTGAAAAAATGAACAATTTCCCAGGTTTTAATAAATGAAAAACAAAAAACTAGTTTTCAATTAAATATTATATCACTTACATTTAAAACTAACTTGTTAAGTTTTCTTTACTTATTTTGTGTGAAAAAGTCTTGAAACTAGTTTTAAGCTTAAGTTTTAAGTCCTGAAGTTTCTAAACGAAGCATTTAAACTTAAAACAAGATTACGTATTGTTTTAAATGATTATTGAATTAAATCTTGATGATCACACATACACCACCTCAATACTCAATGCAAAATGATAACTTGTAGCCTCTCAAAATTCCGAAGCTTACAACAACCAACCATTCATTCATTCATTCATTCATTCATTCATTCATTCGGCTTAGTCCCTTATTCATCTGGGGTCGCCACAGCGGAATAAACCACCAATTATTCTGGGATATGTTTTACGCAGCGGATGCCCTTCTAGCCACAACCCATTACTGGGAAACACCCATACACTCTTGCATTCATACGTTACGGCCAATTTACTGTAGTTCATCCAATTCACCTAAAGCGCATGTCTTTGGACTGTGGGGGAAACCGGAACATGGGGAGATCATGCAACACACAGAAATGCCAGGGCTCGAACCAGCAACCTTCTTGCTGTGAGTTGTCAGTGCTAACTACTGAGCCACTGTGCCATGCAACCAAACATAAGAATGTATTTTGTCATTAAAGAGCAAGTTTAAGTATGATAGAGCTTTTTATGTGCAAACTTAAAGTTATTACAGCTAAAATAAAGTCATGTCAAAGTCTTAAATTGTGTCTCTGAATGTAACTAAGATACATTTGCTGGTCAAATACCTAACTTCAAGCTTTACTAAGTAGGAAAAAAAAAATAAAAACAATCATAATAATCTCAAAGATCAACAAGATTCTTTGGCAAGAAGTAAGATTGTAACTGCTGACCAGATAAGGAGCTTTTGTTTTGCAGTGCAGTAATCTGTGTCTCCCTGCAGATTGGCTCTTTGGTTTGATTGGCTGTGATTACAGCTTTTGAACAATCTGAAACATTTAAAATGTGATGAAGCCTCAGTTGAGGTCTGGAAGTACTTCAGGAGACCTGCATTTCAGGTGGGCGTTAAAGAGAAAATGGCCGACAGCTGCTGTGAACAGGGGTGTGTTTCCTTCTCTGAAGCTGTGTTCAAACATACTGTTGTCTCAGGACTCGTGAATCTTTACTCAATGTGCACCAAGTCTGAGGTCAGAATATAAGGTTGTTTATTTTCTTGCTAAAAACAAAATAGGCTACAATATAATCATTCCTCTTCATTCATTTTCCTTCGGCTTAGTCTCTGATTTATCAGAGCTTGTCACAGCGGAATAAACCGCCAACTATTCCGGCATACGTTTTAAACAGCAGATGCCCTTCTGGCCGCAACCCTTCCAGTGCTGGGAAACATCCATACACATTTACACATGCACTCATGCACTATGGCTAATTTAGTTTGCTCAATTCCCCTATAGGCCTACCACATGTCTTTGGACTGTGGGGGAAACCGGAGCACCCAGGGTAAACCCATGCGAACACAGAGAGAACATGCAAACTCCACATAGAAATGGCAACTGGCCCAGCCGGGACCTGAACCAGCGACCTTCTTGCAGCGAGGCAACAGTGCTAACCACTGAGCCACCATGCAGCCTGCAACATAATCATAAAATAAAAATAAAGTCACAAAGCCACTTCAATTTTAAGTAAAGTTTATTTATAAACTAATTTCGAGAGGATCACGTGCTTATGATTGCTTGCAGCCAGTCCCGCATTCTCTAATTTATGATCACTAATCAGGCGATTCCTAAGCCACTATAAATACCCTAAGTTCCATATGACAGCCATCTTCGTTTTGAAGTATTCCCCCTTCCACCCCTATTCCTCATCCTTTCCTTGATGGGTGGCACGGCGGCCCAGTGGTTAGCACTGTTGCCTCACAGCAAGAACGTCTCTGGTTCTAGTCCTTACCAAGACAGCCGACATTTCAGTGCAAAGTTAACACATTCTCCCTGTGCTCACGTGGGTTTCCCCCGGGTTTCCCGGTTTCCTCCCACCATCCAAAAACATGCAACTTAAGTTAATTGATTAATCCAAATCGGCACCATAGACATGCTCCTAGTAAGTAGTTATCTTTTAAAAGCAATCACTATCTGTTCATCAGCTACTACAGCAGGGGAGTTGTCGAGATCTACCTGTGCTCAAACTCCCCTCTCGCCTTGCAAAAGGGAGAGAGCCCCAGGCTCAAGGATCTTATGAGCTCAGAGATCTCTCCCAGCACAGCATGGCAATTCAGCTTTTTAATCAATCATCAGCTAAGTGTGAACTCTTGAAAGACATGTAATGGACAATAAGGTGCTGTTTACACTAGTGTCTATTAAAATAATTTTGTTACAGTTACACCTGGAATCCAGCATTACTACTACTGCTAATCCAGTGTAGATGTAATGAAACAAAAACTGTTGAAAATGGAGGCATGGCTATTCAAAATCACTCTCTGACTGGGTTTCTGGACTATTGCGTATTGTTTCCTGATTCGTCAAGTCAAGATCATATGACCATTGTATAAGTGATAAACTGCAAGTACGGATGTCAGCAAAATATGAGAATGCCAGGTCAGTGGAATGGTCACACATTTTTGGATGTATGAAAAAGTAAAACAGTAAAAACAGTAAAAAAAAATAAAATGCCAGTCTGGATGAGAAGCATTGCTGATGTGTGGGGAGAACCTAAACCTACCAACATTCCTGTTTTTCCCGGTAGTCTCCCATATTTTACACACATCGCCCACCAGCCTCCTGTTTTGTTATTTCTCCTGGAAAACTCCCCTAATTAGGCCCCGTTTACACTAATGCGTTTTCGTTTTAAAACACACAAGTTTTGCTACGGTTATGCCATTTGTCCACACTACGCCGTAGTTTTCGAGCCCCAAAAACGGAGCATTTTGAAAACGCTGGAGAGGCCGTTTTCATTCTAAAACGCTGCTGCTCCGTCTCAGTGTGGATGGTGAAAAATGGAGACATCTGAAAATGGAGGCGTGGCTGCAGACATTCGCTACCTGATTGGGGCTTTTGGATCATTTCGTATCCTTCCCTTATTTGTCAAGCCCCTATCACATGATTATAACACTACCGGAAGACGGCAGACCAGCCTTCACTGTAAACAACAACATGGACACAGAAATGGGAGCGTTGTTTACACTATTGTGTTTTAGGCGTCATTGTGCAGTTAAACTCTGCCTTTTTTACTACAGCAGCTGCATATATTCGCAAGAGGCAAGCTATTATTCGAGCACTCGCTAATCCCTCGCGCTCATTGTTCAACCAGCATTTGTTGACTAACAAAAACCAAATGCCAAGCGAGACACATGCTTCTTGTTTATACTTGGACGCGCATGCCCAGAGTGCACGAATGGTCACGTGATATACGTTTTTGGTGGAGTAGTGTGGATGGAGATAAGTTTAGAAACGCTGGATGAAACGCTAGTGTGGACGCGGATCGTTTTTGATCTAAAACGCCGTTTCAAAACGAAAATGCATTAGTGTAAACGGGGCCTTAGTAGGATATTGCACTCCCACACCCCACCCCCTGGTTCGACTTATCATCCTACTTAACACCTCCCCTCTACTTTTGGTACAGTCTTCCCACCCATCCCCTGTACTGTGAAAAGGGCACATAAATGTTGCTTTGTTTACAGTTTGTATGTGTGCAGCCCTAGTTCCCCTTTGTGGAAGAAAAATACAGACTACTACCACCTGTCCATATGAAAAGATATATCCTCTCACACAGGCACATAATGTACATTCCCATTTCAGTTGACTGTCATTCATTTGGTGTGTTGAGAACTTTTTGGACCAGATGTAGCTGATTCGAGGTAACAACAAAGTTGGCTTTTATCACTGCAATTTTTTTGACGTTGACTTGGTGTGTCCTGGGCTTTAGGTAGTCTTGTTCAACTGCTCGTTAACACAAATGTCAAACATGGGCAAATCACATTACATGAGGCTATGCTGAGACTAATCATGCTGGCACGGTCAAGATTATCTGCTGAAAAGTTTCAGAATGGGTAAGAAAGATGATCAAGCGATATTGAATGCGTCATGTTTGTATACTGTAATTTATATTCACAATAATCTTTTAGGCTTACAGAGAATGGTCAGAAAAAGAAGAAACATCTTGTAAGTTGCAATGAGGTGGACAAAATGCTTTGTTGATAGCTAAATTCAGATGGTAGTGTCAAAGTTTTGCATAAATAACATGAAAGAACTTGGCACACTTGGCCTATGGCTTACCTATGTGTTGTTGCTGACCTTGTCTATCCCTCTACGACCACCTTACAGTATGTCCATTGTGTGATAAATAAAGCACACATCTCAGATCATCTCAAAACTGGTTACTTGAATATGACAAAGAGTTCTCCACAATCAAATGGCCTCCAAAATCCCCAGATGTAATCCAATAAAGCATGCAGCTGATTATGTGAAACTAGATGCACCTGATTAAGTGGCCAGTGAGCTTATATTGGTCTGATGTTTCAGAAAAAATATGGGATCAGTAACTTAAATTCATTCATTTTCTTTTTGGTTTAGTCCCTTTATTAATCAGGGGTCGCCACAGCGGAAACAACCAGCAACTTATCCAGCACATTTTTTTTTACGCAGCCGATGCCCTTCCAGCCGCAACCCATCACTGGGAAACATCCATACACACTAATTCACACTCATACACTAAGGACAATTTAGCTAACCCAATTCACCTATACCACATGTTTTTTGGACTTGTGGGGAAAACCGGAGCACCCAGAGGAAACCCACGAGAACATGCAAACTCCACACAGAAATGCCAACTGAGGCTCAAACCAGCGACCTTCTTGCTGTGAGGCGATTGTGCTACCCACTGCGCCACCGTGCTGCCCTCGGTAAACTTAATTTTTAAACTTAACTTTATAGTGGTTCCAAAAAAAGGGTAAATGTGTTAAAAAAGTACTAATTATTATGAGTTTTGTCATGTATGACAGTGATAATGCAACATCAGAGCAACTACACTGTAATGTAAAACCAGATAAAGTTAGAAGTTATTAATGTACTGGACAGCATGCTATGTAACCCATAATCTTCTATTAACCTAAAATAAGTTCCCCATTGAGGTCAATTTGACCTCATCACATAAAACTTCCAGAATATCATTTAAAAGGTTTTGTGCCAAGTAAGTTATTTATTTTGGTGATAACTTAAAAACACATTTAAATAAACATATTTGCAGATGTTAAACATTGAATGAGATCAAATTGACCCATAACTGCATTTGGCTATTTAACTACAGTATACTTATTTAAAACGCAGACTATTGTATTAGGATTCTTTATTCATGATGATTAGCTTTTTTCCCACAAAATAAAAACATGCATTAATAATAAGAGCAGAGAATAACAAGGAGACACAAAATGTTTTAACTGTGTATTGTTACCGGTTGTCATTTTTACATTGTGATGTACAGACATTTATGAAGACAAATGACAGACATTTTATGTTGAGAGTAAAACAACCTACAGTACTTACAATTTACTCTATATGGAATATTCAATTTGAGTTTGGCATTGCCTTGAGAGCTTGCTAAACACTGTTTCATGGTGTAATTGAGAGAAACAAATAAAGCATGATAAATATTTACTGGAGTATTTAAATTTTTAGGCCAAAAGTATGGCAACCAAATACATGTCTGATAGGGGAGAAAGACATACAGACAAACGAAAGATAAAACATTCGCACAGAAAAAAAACAAAACATAAACAAAACAAATGACCAAACGCATCCGTCCTGATGTAGAAAGATCATGAAACTGAAATAAGGAGTAAATATATTTACATCTCTAATTGTACTGCCTTTTTGCAAGGTTTTGAAAGATTTGCTTTTGGAACAGACAAGAAATGATCATTCCCAAAGCCCAGTAAATGATTACATACTGTAGAGCATAATTTTGAGTCACTGTAAATATTTCTTTATCTTTTTCTTTCAAATTAATTCCTGCAACATAACTACACAGTTCATTCCCTTGGCTGAGAAACGAATCACTGCTATTGAAAAAAACTCCAGCTAACACATCGCGCAGGAAAATTCAACACAATCTCATGGCAAATCATAACTTTTTGATTTAGTGGCTAATTCAAGAGTGCACACTTAGCTGATGATTGATTATAAAGCATGTTTGGCATGCTGTCCCAGGAGAGAACCCTGAGCTCATAAGATCGTAAGATCCTCGAGCTCGGGGCTCCCTCCCAGTTGCAAGGCGAGAGGGGAGTTTGAGCTCAGGTAGATCTCGAGAACTCCCCTGCTGTAGTAGCTTATAAACAGATAGTGATTGCTCTTAAGAGATAACTTCTAACTAGGAGCATGTCTATGGTGTCGATTTGGATTAGTCAATTACTTTAAGTTCCATGTTTTTGGACGGTGGGAGGAAACCCGGGAACCCGGGGGAAACCCACGTGAGCATGGGGAGAATGTGTAAACTCCATAGAGAAACGTTGGCTGGCTTGGTAAGGACTAGAACCAGTGACATTTTTGCTGTAAGGCAACAGTGCTAACCACTGGGCCACCATGCCACCCATCAAGGAAAGGAGGAGGAGTAGGGGTGGAAGGGGGGATTCTTAAAAACGAAGTTGGCTGTCATATGGAACTTAGGGTATTTATAGTGGCTTAGGAATCATCTGATTGGTGAATCATAAATTGAATAATGCGGGGCCGGCTGCAAACAATCATAAGCACGTGATCCTCTCGAAATTAGTTTATAAATAAACTTCACTTCGTATGAATTCGTACGATCAAATTGTATGATTTGCTCATCACCCAATGACGGTTGGGTTTAGGGGTGGGGTTGGGTGCCACGCCTCCTTTTCAAAATCGAACATTTTCGTACTCCTCAACTTGTACAAACTTGTACGAATTAGCCACTAAACTGAAAAAAACGTAAAATACTTGTGTTTTCTCGTGAGATCAGGCTGGAAAATCATTGTTTTACATTGAATTGCTGTAAGACCTACATGAAAATGGTAACTGGTAGTGAGTGATTAAATCACAATTTTCCACGGTATTTACACATCTCTCACTCCCAGGTATACATGATGCATGTAAAAAAAAAGTAGTTAAACATTTATTTTTAACAGAGGAGATGATAATTGTGGATCTTTATGGAACTATGCAACTAAATTAAGCCAGTTCACTTAACCACCAGTCTATAGTGAAGTGGGACATCCGTTGTTACTATATACTACTTAATGTCATTTGAACACTCAAGATTTGACAAAGACATGATAAAAACAAAAGAACAGGAACATCATGTACTTGCTGAATAATCCATTTGGAAGTAAGTGAAGCAAAGTGTAGCGTTTCGTGACATTTACTAAACAAATTTTGAGTGATAGGGTTTCTGACCTCTGACTTCTGAATGAACGATGCGGAACTTACTGCCAATTCTGAGGCGATGGTTAGGCGAGCGTGAGGTGCAGGTCTGCGAGACCGTGGCTAATGTTTGTCGACTGAAACCATTTTGCTCTGTTTCTTGTTCACTATTATTGCTCCATTAGTTCTGTTACCAAGGCGAACAAAGAGGCAAACACAGTGGTTGAGTGGACATTTTCAAAAACAACAACATGCCGGAGAAGAGGCATTTACTTCAACAACAGAACAAAAAAAAAAAAAAAAAAAAGACATTCACAAACTAAGTAATACTGTCTGGATATGCATTTTGAGTGTGGATGTGCTGAAAATGTGGACGGTAGCAGAAAATCATTCACACTTACAGTCTGTCTGCTTTGACATGCATTTTTTCAACACAGCCTTATTGGGAAAATATGTCCTGGTGTACATTTTTGAGAACCAAGAAATATGTGTTCGCTGGTACATTTGGCTGTATTTTATGTGTAAAACAAATGCTTTGAGGCAGCATTGACTGCTTACCACAATATGAATGGCTTTTCTGTTGTGACCCGTTTGCTTAGTAGTTCATCACATACGATGCCAGACTTGGGAGGTGGACCACAACCGGGCTTTAAGTCCAGCAAGACCGGGCTTTAAGTCCAGCATTTATGCTGCGTTCACACCAGACGCGGAATGCGCAGATAAATCACGCTATTCGCGCGTAAATAGACGCGTGAACATTTGAGTTTACTTGCTTCATTCGCGCGTCAAACTCCGCTTCATTCGCGCGTCAAATCCGCTTCATTCGCGCGTCAAATTGACTTCATTCGCGCATCAAATTCACTTCAGAACAGACACAGATTAGCATCATGGGCAGGGCTTCTGTCTGCCCTGTGACTGTAGCTTCGTTGCTAAATGGCTAACATGGATTTTATTGATAAAATAACTGTATTTGTGCTTTATGAAGGCTGAAAAATAGTGTCGATTCATTTGGAGCAGTGTCTGTGAGCTCATAAACTTCTTCAGAAACTTAACCTGGATGATGGAAGCATTCAGCTGTGCTTCTGACTGAGCCAAGCCCAGTTTGATGAACTGTTGTCAGTGTAGGCAGGAGGATTTCCCCCGGGACACCAACAACAGGTGCTATGTCACAATCACACCCCCACAAGAGCAAGCTCCTGATTGGTTAACATGGCGTGAATGTCAGCAGAAGTTAAGATTTTTAAACTCGAGCGATTCATGCCGCGATTCAATTCGCGCCGCGCCATCCGCGCCGCACCAATTTGCGTCATTCGAACCGCGCCATTCGCACGTATCACGCCGCAGGATGTCTATTTGCGCGTTTGCATTGACATAACATGTAAATCACTCAAGCTTGATGCTTCTTCCGTGTCTGGTGTGAGCGCAGCATTAGAAAGTAAATAAAATGAACCCCCAAAAACCACAAGGTCGCGGTAGAAGCATGGGGCTGCAATATCTTTTCTCTTCTATTTCGTATTTGAAAACACTATCGGTTGGGTTAAGGTAACAGGGTGGGTCAGTTGATTTCAAGCTGATGTATTATGGTGGTGCCCAACTGAGCCTGGTTTCTGTTGAGTTTTTTTTCCTTCACTTTTGTCAATTGGTAAAGTGTGTTCCTCGTCACTGTCTTGGTTTGGGACTTGTGGAGCTGCGCATCGATGGGTTTGCTCTTCAGTGTTTGGACTTTCAGCAGTGAATATTAACCCACACTGACCTGAGCTGAACTGGACTTCAACTCTGTTTCAATTTACTAGAACTTCTGTGCTAAGCTGCTTTGACACAATCTACATTGTAAAAGTGCTATAGAAGTAAAGATTAATTAAATATTATGCACAACGACCAGCTTTCTCACAAACGAGAAAAACTTTAATATTTGGAGAAATGTATACAGTGGGGGCGACGCGGTAGCGCAGTGGGTAGCATGTTCGCCTCACACCAATAAGGTCGCTGGTTCGAGCCTTGGCTGGGTCAGTTGGCGTTTCTGTGTGGAGTTTGCATGCTCTCTCCGTGTTTGTGTGCTCTGGTTTCCCCCACAGTCCAAAGACATGTGGTACAGGTGAATTGGGTATGCTAAAATTGACTGTAGTGTATGAGTGTGTGTGGATGTTTCCGAGTGATAGGTTGCGGCTGGAAGAGCATCCACTACGTAAAACATATGCTGGATAAGTTGGCGGTTCATTCTGCTGTGGCGACCCCAGATTAATAAAGGGACTAAGCCAAAAAGAAAATAAATGAATGTATACAGCGGCCTCTAGTGGATTTATGAGAAATGGCACATATGAGAAAACATGCCTCAGTAACCTATTTGAAAAATATGTAAACAGCGCTCTCTAGAGTATGGACCCTTTTCACATTTCCAGGTTTCTCAGTAGCGGAAATCATCATATTTTAGTAAAATTAGAGCGCAGTGAATGGGAGAGTACACTCTCAGAAATAAAAGTACAGAACACTGGGGTGGTACCTTTTCGAAAGGTACATATTTGTACTTAAAGGGTCCATATTGGTACCTCAAAGGTATATATTAGTACCTAAAATTTTCAGAGGAATACTTTTGTACTTCTTAGGTACTAATATGTACCCTTGAGGTATTAATAAGGACCCTTTAAGTACAAACATGTACCTTTCAAAAAGGTATCACCCCTGTGACAGCTCGCGTACCTTTATTTCTGAGAGTGTACAACAAGCAATTTTTTACATACCTATTTGTTGAAATAATAATAGAAAAAATGCACGATGGTGTTCGCTGTTTTAGAAAAAGGAAAAACATAGTGTGAGACTTATAATAACAGCCAGATGAGAGAGATCGACATTAAATTGACTGTCCTGCCCCATAGACGCTGCATTAGAAACACCTTGCACAAACATTTTTTTTTGTCATTTGATGCAAAGATGATGTAACACATACAGTTGAAGTCAGAATTATTAGCCCAACTGAATTATTAGCACTCCTGTTTATTTTCCCCCCCAATTTCTGTTTAATGGAGAGAAGATTTCTAAACATAATCGTTTTAATAACTCATCTCTAATTACTGATTTATTTAATCTTTGACATGATGACAGTAAATAATATTTTACTAGATATTTTCAAGACACTTCTATACAGCTTAAAGTGACATTTAAAGGCTTAACTAGGTTAATTAGGTTAACTAGGCAAGTTAGGGTAATTAGGCAAGTTATTGTATGATGGTTTGTTCTGTAGACTATCGAAAAATATATAGCTTAAAGGGGCTAATAATTTTGAACTTAAAATGGTGTTTAAAACATTAAAAACTGCTTTTATTCTAGTCGAACAAAACAAATAAGACTTTCTCTAGAAGAAAAAATATTATCAGACATAATGTGAAAATTTCCTTGTTCTATTAAACATCATTTGGGAAATATAAAAAAATAAATAAAAAATAAAGGGGGACTAATAATTCTGACTTCAACTGTACATAATACATATAAATGTGCATACATTTTTTTGTGTTTTGTTTTTAATCAAAATATAAAAAATTATTTAATGATAAAAATGATTTAATGTCTTGTGAAAAGGATCCGTTTGTAAAAACAAAAAAATTGCAAGACAACATAGTACAGGGTGCATATTTGTCGGTTCTCAAAAATGTAGTCCTGTACACGTTTTCCACTGAGCCTGGGTTGATTTTTTGTCAATCTTTAAGTCATACTAATAAAATGTTAACAACACAAATAAAGGACATAATAAAATGTCTAACAATAGGAGGAGAAAGTGCAAATATTTTGGCTCCGGGATATCCTTTTTTTTTTTTTTTGAGGAACCTTCTTATAATTTCTCAGAATCCTTCGTTGTACTCTTCCAGCAGTGAACAGATGCCTTCCCATTTTGTGCCTACTGCCTCATCTTCTGGAACTTTCTGTCTTCAGGCCCGAAGACCTACTGGGAAAAAAAAGAGTCTGGTGAGATAGGTAAACACTGAGGTACTCCATCTCTACTCTAGCTGGCTTACAGATGCGCCAAAACATAGCAATAGCGTGACAAGACAGCAGCATTCTTCAGATTATCTGCACTCATGCATGCACGCGTTCACATATGCGCACATACATGCACCCTATATCTTGTCTGCCATCACACACACATGACAAATAGGAACAGAGATAATGCATGTTTGGGAAATGTGAATGTGTGGGCTTTTGTCTGCAAGCACAACATGTGCACCAAACACTTTCAAGATGAAATGGCCAATATCGACTTCTAGGGTGCTCTGGTTAAAAAAAAATGCTGTGCATACGTGAGAATCTTAATGATGAGGGGTGATGTTTGTTCTCTTTGCAAAGTCATGTGGGAAACAGATCCTTCCCCTGCGGCATCTCTACTGCTACCTCCTTGTCTTCAATTCTCTCACTTGTTCATTTTGCATTTTAGGTTGGAACATTGGACATTAGCTCACGAAATCTGATGATACTACCACTACTACTACTACTTATAATAATATTAGTCACATTTTACAACTAGCATTTTGTCACTGTTAATTAATCGTAAAGGCTTCTCAACATCGCGTTTCTGCACAGAACAAAACTGCCAGCCTGATCTCACGAGGAAACACAAGTATTTTACGTTTTGTCAGTTTAGTGGCTAATTCGTACGAATTTGTACGAGTTCAGCCGTACGAAAATGTACGATTTTAAAAAGGAGGTGTGGCACCTAACCCCACCCCTAACCCCAACCATCATTGGGTGATGAGCAAATCGTACCTATTTGTACGAATTAGATCGTACAAATTCATACGAATTAGCCACTAAATCAAAAAGGTACGAATTGCCGTGAGATTGCGTTGAAATGTAGCAACCAAACAAAGGTATGCCAACTGTGTGCTAGTTTGTACACCAAGACTAATAACCACACACGCTGGATTAACTATGAATAAGGCTATTAACTAAGGCAAGCTCGTGTAAACTGGTTATTTCCAATGAAGGAACGTGCACGCGACGCAACGCACTCACTCTTTTCAGCCGCACCTAATTGAGATGACAGGGAGATGTGTGACTGCGAGAACTGCAAGCGGCTGAAGTTTGGGGAAAAGCAATGAAAAGTACACAGGTTTGCAAACCCACTTAAAGTTACAAATAATGGCACCGAAAAGAGCACGTTAATCCGAAAGAATGTTAATCCGCCAGCCGAGATCAATCGAGTAACTTCGGAGAGTGCTGGAAAATTCGGAGTGGATCAGCTGTTTAATGGCCCGAATCTCGATATGTTGCATTCACCGCATATTCAGCGCAAATGGTCGCTAAATGTAAAATCTAACACAGTATAGACTATACAATAGGGACTTTGGTTTAGTAAATACGTATAAAAAAACAATAGTGCAAAATGTATATTTCTTACTGCAATGCTTCATTTATGCTTGACGCAAACCATACATTTATGTCAATGTAACAGTTGGACTTTTTATAGCAGATAACTCACATTTAAGCACATTCAAGGCAGCATGATATTGTCATCAGAGTCATCATTAATATTTTATAAAAATTAGACATTAATTTTGGAATTATTGCACAAATATCAATAAGTCATAATATAATTAGTTAGTTTCTGTTTTTTGTTATTCCTGATTGATGTTGTTTTCAAATACAATAAATCTGTTAATATACAATATGCAGTGGTGCTCATTCATTTTTGGTGGGTGCTCCTAAATTTTTTCTGGTGCTCGTGAATGTTTGAAGTTGGGTGCACCGGTGCTACACAGTAAAAAAGTTAATTTCGAGCCTTGCATTAGACAAAGGCTATTTTTTTTATTCTCATTTTTATTTATTTACTCATTGTTCTGTCATTTATTTACAGCGTAAAAATTATTTGTTTAAATGTCAAAAATGTCACTTATTTTTAAGCACAAAGAGAAAAATTGGTCTATTGTTTGTTTTTATGTATGTGCTGTATTATTTGGTTACTGAGCAGCAATAAACAACACTTAAAAATATAAGGCGTGTCCTGTGATTTTCTAAATTAGTCGTGTTTTGAAATTAATAAATGCATAATAATCGTGATAACCGTGATTATTTCTCAGACCATTATCGTACAACCAAAATCTATAATCGTTGCATCCCCATTTACAATAAGGTTTCATTACTTAATGTATTAAATAACATGAACAAAGAATGAATAAAACTTGTACAGAATTTACTAATCATAGTCCAACAGTTGTTATAGACTATTGTAACACTAAAGCATTTGTAAGCATTAGTTAAAGGTGCAGTAGGTGCATTTTTGTTGTGCTGGTTAAACGTCTCTTCACATTCCAATAGTAGTGATTAAAATACAGTACATGATTTAATGCTGTGGTTCTCAAAACTTTTTCAGCAAGGACCACCTTAGAAAAAAATTGTCTCTCCAAGTACCACACTCTCAGAAATAAAGGTACGCGAGCTGTCACTGGGGTGGTACCTTTTCAAAAGGTACAAATTTGTACCTAAAAGGTCAATATTAATACCTCAAGGGTACATATTAGTACCTAAAAATTACAAAAATGTTCCTCTTACAATTTTTAGGTACTAATATATAATTTTGAGGTACCCATATGGACCCTTTAAGTACAAATTTATACCTTATGAAAAGGTACCACCCCAGTGACAGCTTGTGTACCTTTATTTCTGAGAGTGCACCATAATGACCAGTATTGAAATACAGTATCGTAGTAGGCCTATTTAGGCAGCTACAGCACTGCACAGTTCAAAAACGTGGCAGATTATTTATTATTATTATGAATATTGGAGTTTGCATGTTCTCTCCTTGTTCGTATGGGTTTCCACCGGGTGCTCCAGTTTCCCCCACAAGTCCAAAGAAGCTAAGCTAAAGAAGCTAAAATTGTCCGTACACTCTCAGAAATAAAGGTACGCGAGCTGTCACTGGGGTGGTAACTTTTCAAAAGGTACATATTTGTACTTAAAGGGTCTATATTGGTACCTCAAAAGTATATATTAGTACATAAAAATTTTAGGTACTAATATGTACCCTTGATTTTAATATGGATGTACCCTTGGTTTTAATATAGATCTTTTAGGTACAGATTTGTTCCTTTTGAAAAGGTACCTCCCCAGTGACAGCTTGCGTACCTTTATTTCTGAGAGTGTAGTGCTTTGAGTGTATTATTATTATTATTATTATTATTATTATTATAATTATATACAATGTTCCAATTTATTTCTAAGAGTGTTCAATAGTACACCCAAAGCACTGCATCAAGCATAACAAAAACAAAAAAAGTTCAACAATAGTACATATGATTAACATGAAAACACCATCACAAAAAGTATTAGTGCTTAATTGTTTCTTGAAACTACCATCAGGGTAGTGATTTATTCAAATTGCTCCCTTTTCTTTGTAAAAAAAGCAGTTTTCATACCATAAATCCTACTTGCGGCCAAAAGACTGATTATTTAGTTCACGCTATGTACTGTACAGTCAACTATAATGGACTGATGTGGTGTATAATTGGATCATGATGGCATTGGGAACAGGGACATTTGGTGTCCACAGTTTGGGCCATAAGACTCCTTTTGGGGCTATCAATCAGACAGAGGCTGCGGAACTTGGGAGATGGGTAAAGCGGACAGATTGCTTACAGATGGCTGCTGTTAAAGGGAGTACAAGAGTTCCAGTGAAGAACCCCCCCTTTTCTACCCCATGGGGGAAGGGGCTGACAGGCAAAGGGGGGTCCTGGGCCCTGGAGAGTCCATCAAATGTGTGCATGTGTGTGTGTGTGAGGTCAGTGGCAGGCATTTGGGGGTGGGGAAATGCAGGTGGACGGTCAATCAAACGGAACAGACCTGTTTTATCAGCTATAGTAAATTTACTGCTTACACAAGCTTAAGTTCAAAGTATTCTTCAATCGTTGCTCATAAGCATCTATAGAGCCGAACGCATTGCCTTTCAAAATATGATTCATTAGATAGCGTGCGCAAATAGCAGCGATCAATGTGTTGAAATCTTCACCTGCCACATTTGGACTGGATCTTTGAGCCAGACAGAATCTGCCGACAATTTTGTTCAATTTCTGTGCAATTTGTAAGAAATCGGAGGATTTATGCAGAATGATTTTGAGAGAATAGTAACTACTTAACATTTGGAAAAAAACTAAATCTTTCATTATAACTTTTATTTAAAAGGGCACCTATGGTGAAAAATCTACTTTTCAAGCTGTTTGGACAGACATATGTGAGGGTATAGTGTATAGACCATCATATTAGGGTGATATAAACACACTCAGTCCTTTTTTTTTCAATTTAACAACATAAAAACGGTGGACCAATTGGAGCAGTTTTGAGACTGACCGCAACTTGATGTAGGAGTGTGGTCCCCCGCCCACCAATATTGATTGACAGGTGCACATTACCATATCCTCAATATGTTGTTTCACATCCGCCATTTTCAGAGTGTGAGTCAAAGCGATGTCACCAAAGGAACACCCTTGCTCTATTTTTAGATGTAAGGCTCATTGGGCTCAACATTCACCAAGTTATCGCTCTCCTCGCCGCCAGTGTTTGTGAGTTTTGGTGGGTTTGCATACATGTGTACTTTTCATTGCGTCTTCCTTAAACTTCAGCGGTTTGCATTTCCTGTGGTCACAGAAGCTCCCTGTCATCTTAACTAGGTGCAGCTGGAAAGTGCGAGTGCGTTGCCTCACGTGCGCGTCCCTCCATTGGAAATAACAAACTAACGACGCAGCGCCATGCATTTCGCGGTGTCGCAGATGAAAGTGAGGACTGGGGGGTTCGCTCACTATTCTGCTGCCTAGGTCGCCTCTATGGACGCGCTGGCCCTGCTCAAGACACTTCATATTTCTGCCACGCCACAGAACGTTATCTGAATAGTTTCATTTTAAATAACATGTGAATGTGCGTGTCTGGTGTGCCTTGTCGTGGCTTTGAGCGGCGCATCCGGTGTATGACGCCCTTTAGTTATAGCCTCAAGCAGGTCGTAGACACGCTTGAGACATGCGCCACGCAGCAGCATGCATTTCTGAATTATAAACATAAGTTTCTATCAGGAGACACACACCGGCGCCGCAAGTGTGCGATACTTTCAACTGTCATGTGCGCGCCGTGTCGCTGTGCATCCGGTGTGTGATGCCCTTCAGTCAAAGTTAATTCAGTGTGCTTGGTTATTAGTCTCGGTGTACAAGCTCGGAGCTTTAAACTAGCACAGTTGGCTGTAAAACTATACAAAGGCACAAATGATTTTGTAGTCTCTGCTTGGTCTGTGTCCGAGTCGTACATGTACGGCTGAATGCTGGTCCTCTCACTCATGTTGCTTCTCTCTGTCTGCCTGTCTGTTGCCATACACAAAGAGGGGAGCTATTTGCTCCGCCCCCTTGTTAAGTTGGGCGGGAAGTCGAAACTAATTTTCATGTGAAGCAACACCTTAAAATGACAAACTGTGTACACGCCCCCAAAATGGCACTTTTTAACACATCATAATAAAAAAATCTGAATTGTGTTTTGAACTGAACCTAAACTGGCACACTCAGAAGAACTATAATATTAATATTACATCTTAAAAAGGGGTAAAATAGGTGCCCTTTAAGTTTTACAATGCCAATGCAATTAGAACCACACGTTTGGTAAACCAAGTAAGCCTCTCATATGGTACAAAATTACTTTAGGGCTTTCTCATACAGTACGCCTAAGCTGTGGAATGCACTACCCATTAGCATTAGGAATGCTGCCTCTCTGGACTGTTTTAGGAGACTTCTTAAGACTCAGCTTTTTAGCATTGCTTTTAACTTAGGATGATCGTTTTATTAACTTTTTATTCTATCTTATGGTTCATATTCTTATTGTTTTATTGCATCTTTTTATTGTTGTGTTGTTTCTGCTTGCCTTGTATTGTTAGTATTTGCCTTGTAGCGCTTTGAGTTTAAGAAAAGCGCATAACAAATAAAATGTATTATTGAATTTATGCATTAAATGAATATTGATATTCATTATTTACAAACTGTATTGTACATACATCATATGAAGAGTTCAGATGCAAAACCCTCTAAATCCATCAGACCTCTTTTTTTGTAAATGATCATTTTCTACCAGGCTCCGCTGATTAGGTTCAGAAGTTTCATTTTACATGTAATTATAAGGTTATTAGCTAGTAAATAAAATTACTTTTTTTTCTCCATCAATATCACTTTAGACAATTATTTGGTTTTTAACAAGGTAAATTTTCTTTTGCATCAACCAGCTAAATCCACTTGTACTTTTTTTTTTTTTTTTTTTGCAAAAACCTCTAAATCCACCTATTGGGATAAGGCAGTGTAATTAGTTTTTAAAAAATCACTAAAGATGCAATTAGAAATTATTTTACCAAACATAAAACACCTAAAATTAAAAACATTTAAATATGTCAAGTAAGTGTCGGTTCATTCCGCTGTGATAAACCAGGGACAAAGCAGAAGGAAAATGAATGAATGAAATCTGTCAAGTGCATTAATCAATAACATTAAAACTGACATTAATTAAATCTTAACAATCTGTTGTCATTTCTGATGTTTGGGATTTAGATTTAATGGAAGTAGAGCAATGTAGACATTGCAAACATTGTAAACTAAGCTTGGTAGATTCAAATAATGCAGTGTAAAAACATCATTATCTGTGCATTGTCCATTAATATAAAAAGCTTATCAGACGTATAGGTAATATGACATAATATAAATAATGAATAGTTTTATACATTACATTTATCTTTTAAAAAATAGCTTAAATTAGCAAATAAAACACAATGTAGGCCTACTGGGCAAAAACGGGATGTGTCACGATCACCAGCGAGCTTCTCTTCTTAGATCGCTGGTTAACATACTATTGGACTACATTTCCGCCATATTATGGACTACACATCCATTCATGCACTTTGCTTACACACACATGTTCCGCATCCCATCTGATTACACACCCACCACCGGACGCTTGTCAAGACAAGCAGCACACACACTCACTTCTGGGCCAAGTCTTGTTGTCTTTAATCAGTCACAATTCTAAGCGTTTTCCTGTTTTGTCCTTGCCTTGTATTGACCCTAGCCTAGTCTATCTGTTTCTCCCTGTCTGCCGCCATCCTAGTGACCTTCTGCCTGCTGTACTGACTACGATTCTGGATTACCCTTATACATCTGTTTGCTCCCGTATTGATCTGTGCTTGTCTGACCATCCCTGTAAATAAAACCTGCGTGTAGATCCTCATCCTGTTCTCAGCGTCTTACCCCATGGTTACAGGATGTCTCTCAGACAATTTTAGAAGCTGTCATTCATTTATTCTCACCATACTTGTTTATCCTCATAGCATCCACATAGGATAAAATAAAGGCATCTTAACTCTGTCTTTCGTGAAACGCAGTTGCTGTTTAATGTATAGTTAATTAGACTCATTCAAAGTAGCGTCACTGTGCAAAAGCACATTATGAATGCATGCTACACTTACTTCCGACTGTACATTGTGATTTCTTTTTCTTTTTGCGGTAAGGGACGTTTTCATTTGCCATTCAGTGACAGTCGGACAGTCTCATCCAGTTCATCAAACTCCGTCTTTTAATATCAAAGTCTCCTCATAAAAGCGGGCGTATCAGCGCGCTGCTACCATGCAAATATATAATTCGATTCATGCCTTCTGATTAGTTCTCGGGATATAACGGCTTTTGCTGTCAAAGGCAAGTGGCGTTTAAAGGCTTTTGCCAACAAACTGTTATTTCTGAATACGCTGACACTGGGATTTGGATCTATTTGTTGATGGTGTACTACATACCTAAAGCATGCACTCAATCTTATTGTTTAATTTTTGGAGGAAGTGGCGTTTAGCGGCTTTTGCATCTGAACTCTTTATATAAACATGTCCACATTGCTCAATAATATTACTCAAATTAATAAAAAAATGCATAAATAATTCATCATATTTTTTTGCACAAAATTCCATAACTGGGCAAATATATAAGTTTTCATCATTGTTATTTGGCCTTACTTTGGTTCATTACTTTAAGTGCAAAATAATTCTTGATATTTTGGGTCAGATTTTGCAGGAAAAGTACTGCCACTGTGGCACAAGATGGAATGTGTTATGTATCCCAGATGCACATATGAGACCTCCTCTGTTTGAAAAAAAAAAGCACAGATGCATTTGTGGTGTATGTCAGCAGTGCGACCAAGTGTGACACGTATACACAAGCAAAACTCTCTCATGAAGGTGCGCCCTATACTGACACTAAGAATAAGAAACTGTTCAATAAAGAGTGCAAAACTGTATTCTCGTACTGTAGTATTCGCATATTATTCTGACTGAACCACTGAAGGCACATGTTCTGTTTTAAGAATTTTTAAACATAATTTATTTAAAATAGTCTGGACCCTTGCTATCTACAGTATAGAAGATGATGGAGCTCTCACATTACATCTAAAATATCTTCATTTAAGGTCTCAGGGGTTTGGAATGGCATGAGGGTGAATAATTAAAAGTGGTGGGCTGTTAACTTGCAGCATTGACATGAGACTTTTATTGGGTGTAAAAAGTATCGCAGTTAATCTATTCTCAAAGTTGGGTTGGGAGCTGGGTCTATTCTACGCAAGCTGTGATGACTTTCAGCTTGATATTTTAGTTGGCATTTTTGTTTGTATTAAAAAGGCTGTACTGTGTGAATTAAAAAGGCTGACACAAAGCGTGTAGTGTTTTTAGCAATGTGCCACACACATTGCCCCACACACTTTATATGTGTGTGTCAACATCTAAAGAAATTGTTTTAGGGTTTCATGACCCTTTAAAATGTCTGATTATTTCATTTAATTGAAACATTTAATTTCAGTTTTGCTTTTTTTTTGTAGCTCAGCAATTAAACAAACAAAAGGTTATGTTAAATTAGAAATGACAATCTCTGTTTGAGGGATTCACCCCAACCTTCCCCATCATTTGTCTCCATCTGTTTGGTTGACGGGCCGAATCAAAGGTTACCATGGCCTGTGTGCCCTAGTTTGAGCATCTCTGGTCTACATCCTGTCCCAGGCCAGGGTTGGTACATCGAGACCACCAAATTAAGCGATTTCAACATGTACTTTTGGCTTTGGTTGAAAACACAAGCATGGGAATTAAAAGTGTCTTTAAACTTTAAATGTATTTTTTTTTATACTCCATTGCTAAGTGAATACATAATCATAATTTTTTTTTAAATGATTATTTTATAATGATTTATATTTTGTTAGGGACAGATTTGGTGGAAACTGTAACTGTATGATATTAAATGACTGATTGGCCAAAATATAAAAATTAAATAAAAATTCAACAGTGAAAATAACTTTTTTGTTGTTGTTTTATGCAATTTCATGGAGATAAAAATAGTGTTGCGCACCTAAAACTAAAATCTGAAAGGTTTTGTATTCAAATGACAGCGACGTCAAAATAATCCCAACTCACATCAACCCTTGAAAATGACTAAAAACGGTTTATTACACACATACAAACACACACACACCAGACTAATAGTTGATGTAAGAACAACACAACACGCCTATATTGTGTGGAGGTGAGTAACGGTTAACAAAAGACTACTTGAGGATCAAATTTACCGTCAGCTATTTATCCAAATGTTCAAAAGCAAATAGGCTGCTTTGTCTTGCCAACATCCTCCTGATTAACAACTATGTAATAAGTTAGCTAAAGTTTAGCCAGGGCAATATCATAGGCATACAGACTAATGTAATGGAGAAACGACAGCTGGATAGTGAAAATATTGCCCTCTCGTTTTTGCAGTCATTTATTCAGAAAATATAATGTTAATTGAAGCTATAAAATATGTACATATAGGCTAGCTATAGAAGTCAGTGGCTATCAGTGTGTCCTATATTCTTCAAAATATTTTATTATTTTGTTCAACAGAAAAAAACACAAACAAAATAATAGATTGAAAAGGGATAGTTCACCCAAAATTGATAATGTACTCACCCTCAAGTGGTTCTAAATCTTTGTCTCTTTATTTTGTTGAACACTAACAAATTAAAGATTACATATATTTTAAAGAAAGCTATAAACTTGAAATCATTGACTTCCACAGTAGGAACAACAAATACCATGAAAGTCAATGGTTACAGGTTTCCTGCTTTCTTTAAAATATTATATTGTGTGTTCGACAGAAGAAAAAAAGTCAAATAGGTTTGCAACAAGTAAAAGGTGAGTAAAAGGTGACAGAATTATTCGTTTTGAATGAACAATCCTTTTAAGTGGTGAATTTAGGGTGTAAATCTCCTTTAATATATTTTATTTATTAAAGTACAATTAGTATTTTTATTTAATAAAAAGTGCCCTTTTTTCCACTTAAGCCCCTGCCCCTTAAAAGGTCTCTGCACGTCCCTGGAACACAATATCTACATTATGCTTACTTTTGTAGCACCTAGTGGTTAAATCAGGGGTGTCCAAACTCAGTCCTGGAGGGTCGGTGTCCTGCATAGTTTAGCTCCAACCTACTTCGCAGCTTCTATACCTAGAGCAGGGGTGTCTAAACTCGGTCCTGGAGGGCCGGTGTCCTGCATAGTTTAGCTCCAACCTACTTCGCAGCTTCTAGTATACCTAGAGCAGGGGTGTCCAAACTCGGTCCTGGAGGGCTGGTGTCCTGCTGAGTTTAGCTCCAACTTGCCTCAACACACCTGGCAGGAAATTTACAGTATATCTAGTAAGAGCTTGATTAGCTGGTCCAGGTGTAATTGAGTAGGGTTGGAGCTAAATTCTCCAGGACATCGGCCCTCCAGGACAGAGTTGGACACCCCTGACCTAGAGAATGCTTGATTAGCCGGTTTAGGTGTGTTCAAATGGGGTTGGAACTAAAATATGCAGGAGGAACAAATTTGGAGACCCCTGGTACAAACAGTGTCATCCCTGTACACACTGTTTAGTTCCTATATGCAGTTCCACCTGATTGTTCTTGCCAAACTGATCACGTCAAGTAGCTTCAGAGGTTATAATGTTTACAATCACCACTTTTAAAAATATACAATGTTCAACTGTGATTGAACTGTTTTCGATTATACGTAGTAAGTAGCATGTGGCGACACGGTGGCTCAGTGGTTAGTGTTGTCATCTCATAGCAAGAAGGTTGCTGGTTTGAGTCCCAGCTGGGCCAGTTGGCATTTCTGTGTGGAGTTTGCATGTTCTCCCTATGTTTGCATGGTTTCCCCCACAGTCCAAAGCGCTATAGATGAATTGGATGAACTAAAAGTTGGAGAATGTATGGGTGGTTCCCAGTACTGGCTTGAGGCTGGAAGGGCATCCACTGTGTAAATCACATGCCGGAATAGTTGGCGGTTGAATCCGCTGTGGTGACCCCTGATAAAATAAGGGACTAAGACAAAGGAAAATGACTGTATGAATAAGTAGCATGCACTGCAATTTTACTAGCATTAGTTACCTCGCTCTGGTTGTACCATATTGTAAATTGTCAGTGTAGTGTTACTATCTAACATAGCCATGGTCACAATTTGGGTACCCAATGGCACTGTTGGACTTTTTTAGAGAATCCGAGAGTTTTTTTGTTTTGCTTGTCTGTTAGCGTGGAGAATTCCTTTAGCTCTCAGTGTCTGCGTACTCATTCTCCTCAAAAGCCCAATTCCCTTCGGTAATTAACAGGCACCAGAAAAAGGGCCCACTTTGGCCTCTACTCTTTCAGAGGGGTAAAGTGATGAAATGACTGTGCCATTAAGAACACAAAGCCTCTCACTGCTCACTCCGTCCCCCTGATCTGATAAAGGCCAGGGAAACCAGATCCAGTGTGTCTGAGAGCTGCCTTACCTGACTGCTGATCTCTGATTAGGACGTACATTACAGACCTGGAACTGTAGGCTGGTGCCTGGTGGCAGAAAAGGTGTGCAGCAGGGTACAGTATCACTGATGCTGATTCAAAGGGTATGCTTAAACTATTTTTAACTTTGCGAGATCAACGGGTGTTCTGTACAAATCAGTTTTCAGAATATAAGGACTCAGACTTACTGTACAAGACAAATTAAGTGGCAACCCATTTATCCACCTGAAAAAAAGTGACTTTTTAATCTCACAATTGTGACTTATTTTCAACAACTGCAAGTTTATGGTTTGAAACTCTTTGCTTTGTGATCTTGTATTTGCATTTATTATCTTGGGGACTTATCTTTTTAGGTTTTAATGACAGAAAAAAAAATGATCAGTGCTCGAAACATGGTCTAAAAGAGTTGTCCTTATTCTCTTAATGAGTTATGGGTGTGTTTTGGATGTAACAAGCATTAAACCAATCAGAGTCTTATCTTCGTTTCCCTTTAAGAGTGAGTTGTGCCACATTCGCTATCTACATGTGGACCTTGTGAGCAGAAAAACAGAACACTTCACTAGTGAGGATCAAAGCAGATCTGCTCTTGCACAAGGTTAAAGCAATAGCAGACCATCTAAGGAATGATCTGGATTCCTTAATCCAACACCTGTGAGGTGAGGAAGGTGAGACTTTTATTTTAATGTAGACAATAATAATCTTTCACAATGTTAATCCTTAAAATTTTCAAAGATATGTCTGTGCTGCTGCACATCCCTCTGTGTGTAATAAGCAGGGCCAGATGGAATCTGCGGGCATTTTTTGCTATTTCTGTGGAGAATGTTGGTAAAAATCTGTAGATTTCTGTGGAATTATTTTTGGAGTATCATAACTAAAACCTTACAGTTATTAATTATTATAATATAATTAATATAATTGTAATATAATTAATTACAGTAATATTATTGACTAATATAAAAATGTTCATCTGATTTATGTACAATGCAGTTTATACAGTAATATTTTCTGTCTTTTAGTAGATATATTATATGAGAGACT